>OVAN01010568.1:0-15616 GCA_900406275.1 Anastatica hierochuntica | reverse complement strand
TCAAGCCCAATGGGCTATTGGTTATGGCAGCCACTAAATGGTTCATAACACCATTTTCATATTTTCTTGATTTAACAATTTTGACTTCTATGTAATTTTTTTTATTGTAAGTAAGATAAAGATTGATCAGATAACTATTTAATGGCTTCACACTCAAAAGAAATATATATCATTCCGTTTTATCACTTAGTCGGTTCTTACAAATTTCCCATTCAACAATTAACCTATGAGATTAACTCACTAATTATATGATATATAGTACGTATGAAAAAAATCGAACAATAGTTTAATGACAAAATAGAAAGCTTTCGGTTTTGGAAATTCTTTTAAGGTGAGAGAATAGAAGTTTCCTGTAATAACAAAAAAGAAAAATACTTTAGCTTCACTTGAGAACTAATCATTTTCATAAAATTACTATAATTGACCATTTTAGCTGACAAAGTAAAAAAGTTATAGTGGGGAGATCATAGAAATTTAATTTAAGTATTTGAGTAGTTTTGTTCATACTTCTTACGTATTTATTAGTATGAGATGTGACAATATCAAAAATTTAGTAGGAGACAACCGGCGATGATATTTACAATAGAGCTCTCAGAGCATTGCATTGTAAAACAAGAAAGTTTTACCATAAGAAATTCAGTATGGATGTGATTGGTGAGTGATATTACAGTTTCAAATATTGCATATATGCGAATGATAAAGTATAGAATATATTGTAATTGCTTTCATATAATTATAATATAAAGAAATTAGTTAAAAGAAGTTATATATCCTGTGCCACTAAAAATTACAAAAAGGAAAAAATACAACTCATATTGTGAAGTAACCGTTGATTAAATAAATATAATGAGTTTAGATTTTCCAAAAGTTTAAATTTCTCAATTCATATAGTTGAATATCGGCCTCTTTTTACTTTCTAAAGGAATATTTTACAGTTTTCTTTATAGTGGTCTTCACGAACTTTTCTACTCCACACTGCTCCTCTCTACGACATAAACAAAAATTTTAAAAAATTAAATATCTACAAAGTAAGAGATCCCATTTTAAAGTTTTCTGGTCTATTCTCATGGTCGGCCGTAGATTCAAGTTACTATTCTTCTTCTATTGTTTGTATATTGTCATTGTATTATTCAGGCATCATATGAAGAATTCAAGATGGTAGTGTCCGAAAGGAGACATATCTATTATAGATAAAGGTATTGGTAAAAATTATAAAGATTTCAAAAGAACGTAAACATGTTAGAAAGTGAACCAACAATAGAGTCATTGTAAATTTTTGACATGTTAGAAAACGAACCAACAATAGAATCCATTAAACAATTTTTGGAGGAGGAAATGGGGGATTTGATTCCATTTCCTGAATTGGTTTTACCATACTTTGTTTTATGTATCATGTCTTTTGTAAGAGGTAAATATTTGACCATTGTTCTGTTAAACTTTAGAATGCATTTCTTAATTTGTTTTGTTTACTATTCTTTTGTGAGCTAATATTACATATTTTTTAAACTTTGTTAGTATTAACTCTCCTATTATCTACTATCGCTTTAAATCAAACTGTGAAAATAATCACTTCATTCTAGCTTTGTAAAACAATTTCATTTCATTAGCTGCTAACTATTAATTTTATAACTTCTACATTTCACGTTCAAATTGGCCAATTGTGAATATGATATAAATGTAAGTTTTGTTCAAGATCGTATGCATGTATGCTATTACTACCACTTCAAACAAAAAGTTGGGTTCTTATTTATAATGTTAAACGTTTAAAATATTCAAGTTATTAACAATAATAAGATTAATAAGTATAGAATAAAAAACAAATGCATGTACATATTTACATACTTAAAAGCAGAAAAAAAAAGAACTATTCACTCATGAATTTTTTAAGCACACGCGCACACAAAAATAAATTATATATAACAATTAACAAAGTTACAGATATACAATCTTTAAAAAAAAATAAAAAAGGAAAAAAAAATATCATTTGACTCCAAAAATATATAAAACAAACTAATTGAAAACAAAATCTAACAATTTTCAAAAAATTAAATCAATCAAAATTTAAAAACCAAAATCCGCAGATGCACATACATAACACATAAACGCATACAGATAAACCGATAAACACAAAATTTTGAATCAACGTGTATCATTATTTGTTCTTTACGCAATACACACGCTTAGAGAAATTTCATGTATAAATCATTGAATCATAAACAAGTGACATAAAACATCATCTTAGTGTGTGTGGCTAGGTAAGTGAGATGAATTTTTTTTTGGAGGAAGAAGATGAGATGGCTAAAGTTTGTGGAAAAATATGAAAGAGATAAGACTAACCTAATTTAGTGACGTGTTTTTCCTTTTTCAAAACGTTTTCTAAACAAATAAAGTTATCTAAGACAGTAATGGAACTAAATGAAGAACAGATAGTTGACTTACCAACAAGGCAATAACTTCTTCAGTTCGCAAATTGCAGAAGAAGAATCAAGAGTGAATTTTTGTACGATAACAAAAAAAACCTGTTTTAGTTTTTAGGATTGACAATAAAGTGGTTACTTGTTGAAATATTTTTTTTCTTTTTGTACAACCCAATTTCTTAAAAATCAAAATGGAGGAGTAGATATTCAATTCCTTCCTTTTTTCAAAATTAATTAAAAAAATATCTAAAGTTTAAACATTTTCAATTAATAAATCTAAAGAAAATCTTGTTTCCTAAAATGTCTGAACTAATATTTTAGCTTGAAAATCCAATGTTTGAACATTTCAAATAAGCCACCGATGTTAATTTTTTTTATAGTGGGTAAAACGACTGGTTAAGTTAAATGCCATGATAATGTTTTAATTTTAGACATAAAAAATTAATTTTGATGCTTTTAATCATAAAATGAATAAATTAAATTATGAAAACATCTTCCTCGCATCTTTATTATGGATTTGAGAATATCATATCGTCTTTATCATTGGAAGTTATATTTCAGATTGATTTTTTCATATTTAATATACTAAATACGTGGTTTTTAGAGTTCATAGGGTATTTTTTCCTCTCATTTGTTGAGATTATTATTAGAGCTAGGCTAACAATAGCATGTAGAATCACATTATTTGTGAACGCAATTTCTCAAAAGAAATTTAAAGAATGAGTTTAAGGTAGCAAGTAACCGAATAAAATAGAGGATTGACAAAGCAAAAAAGTGGATAGAAAGAAGAATAGGTTTTATATAGCTATCAATATAAAATATAAGTTTTGGAATCAGAGTCTAAATTGCAAAGAGGTCACACTTTCATCACCGTATTTTCAGTGAGAATCACCTGAGAACATAGAGGGTTCATGTTTAGTATTAATGATTGTGTTTTGATACTAGACATGAACCATATCTTCTCTCTAATGGAAAGATGGTGATAAAAGTCTTATCTCTTTACCATCTAGAGTTTTTTTAAATATTTTTTATGTGAAACATTAGTTTAAAAAATAGTATTATTATGTGAAAGAATTACTATTCTACATCTATTTAACGAATATTGTTTAGTTCACTTTCATTTAGAAATACATATCAATTTTTAAGAAAATCAAGTTTTAAAATATAAATAAAAAACTATTTTTATAATCAAAAGTTACATTAAACATAATAAAAAAAGCAAAAAGGCAAAAATATGAAGTTTAAACATTTTCAACAAATAAATCTAAATAAATCTAAACAAAATATGTCTTTCATTATGGTGAAATCACTTTATACGATATAAAGAGACATAATAAAAAGGCAAAAAAAAACAGAAAATGGCTACCCAGAGAAGCAGAGGTATTTTCGTCCTCAACAGTAGCTTTCTATCTTATTAAAAAAGAAGACATAGACCTTTTCATGTGTAATTTTTAAAGTAAACATATTTTAGAAATTTTATTAAATGTATCTAATAAATTAAACTCTAATTACTCATTTACATATTCCAACAAACATATTAGAATATTCTAATATTCTTTTCACTTAATCACTATCAAAATTGTAAACCAACACAATTTAAAATCATCATTTTTCAGCAAATTTAAATATAGTTTGTTTTCAAATTTAAAATAAATTCATAACTTTTAAAATAAATATATTAGAATATTATTATTTTTAAATAAAGTTTGTTACAAAAATTCAAAAAAATTATAAAGTGATAAAATTTAGAAAAATCTATAGAAATTTATAAATAATTTATATAAACTATACAAATTTAAGTTTAGTCATCTAATAATTTTTTTAAATACTCTAACGGGTTTTATTTCACGATATTTCAGATATTGAATATTATTCGAACTGAATCCTTACGAGTATCCGAGGAAATCTGAAAGTTCGAAAATTTCAAATCTAAATCGAACCCAGTATACGATATAACTGAAAATTCTAAAAATTTTGAATCTGAACCTGAATCCAAAACTCGAAATAACCGAAAATTATAAACCCAATACTCGAAAAATCTAAACATGATTAATAATATCTACAATTATTAAAAAGAACTCGCGCAGTTGCGCGGACCAAAACTCTAGTGTTTTTGTTAAACCTGAAACTTGATTAACCTTTTTTGTGGTTACATTGCCCAATTTCTCAATCTTATTTTAAATGATTTGGGGGCTGATTGGCAATGAGACTTTAAAAACTGTGAAAACTTTTAAAAAAGATACAGCCAAATTTACCCAATCAAATTTTATTATTTTAAAAGTCTTAAAAGTCATAATTTTCCTCCTAAATAATCTCACAGTCATTTTCTCTATTTTTTTACTCTTTGTCGTTAAATTTTTTTAAAGCCTAAAATCTCTCACTTTTACTTTCTTTTAAAGTCACATCCACTAAATTTTTAATAGCAAAAGTCTAAAATAAAATTTTACAATAAAAGCTTTAAACAATCACCCCCTTCATAATGTTTTCGTTTCTTTTGGTTTTATATCGACAAATTTGCTGGTCGGGTCGATCACATTAGTTTTTTTCATAACCGGATTTTAGTTTTGTTATATACAGTTTTGCCTCATTAATAAATCTCTAAAACAATTTAACCATATTTTAGTTTTTACATGTGGTCATGTAAAACATATATTTCTTGATGTCAACGACATAATACTAAATGTGAGATATTTTCCACCATAATACTTCATATTTGATGTATACATACTTGTCGAAGAACCTTAGAACTAGGCATATCGTTGGTCGAGTGTTATTGTGCCTTAATTTGCAAATACGACATTATATTCAGGAATCTAACTAATTAAAAAGAGTTGTTTCTACTCTCTTAGACTATCCAACTCAGCAAATTTTGATGCTCTCTTAAATTGCCACGTCACCTATTCTAAAAGGCTACAGAGAGAACGATTTATCTATTTCTCTTATAGTTTCCACAATCCTCTTTTCATCTTCCTCCTTATGACTCCTAACCGAAACCCATGAATATCTTATGTCCTCACATCCATTAAATCGTCTTATAAATTTTGCTCAAGAGTTTGCAGGAAATTGAAGATTTGGAATTTTCGATGAAGCAAGAGATTCAACTCCTCTGGCGTATGACCATCACCATCCGACCCAGCCCATCGTGGCGGAGATCCAACTCGATATCGGGAAGATAGAGCACTGTGTGGTGTTCTCTCTCAGATAGAGTCTTGAGTAGTGAAAGCAGAGGAACGGAGGTGAGTGGTAGTGAAACGACCTCGAGTGGTTGCGTCGGGCCTTAGGTTTCTCATCTTAGATGGGGACGATGGTATACTCTTAGCGAGCTCGACGCAGATACTAATGGATTATGTGAAGATAATTTGATCAGAGAAGGAGGTTATGGTATTGTGTATCGTGGGACTTTAAACGAAGGAACTAAAGTAGCTGACAATAATCTTCATAACAATAGGTCAAGTTTCGATTTTTATCTTAGAATTCTCAAACTTGATCCTTTACATTGGACTAGAAGATTGTGTATGATTAAAGAAAATATCTTCCGGTTCAAGAATAGGATTTGGTTTACTCTTCTATGTTCTTTGGACCTAAGAGCAGAAGTTGTTTATAGTCTCATTAGTGGATAACTTCTTATACTTATCATGTCTTTGATCAGGTTGCAGAGGACAAGCAGACAAGGAGTTTAGAGTGGAAGTGGAAAAAATCGGCATAAGAATCGTTCTCTCTAATAAATTCATGGAATACAATGCTTACTAAATGCTTGATGCTCTTATGTATGGGGGTGGATCATCCCTTGGTTTAGTTTCTGTAGCTAATTCTTCATGTATTCTGCTCCAAATGATTCCATTACGGGATTGCCTCCTCTGATTGAAGCTTCTGCAGCATTATGTCATCTGAAGAGGAAGTAGTTTGGGTTGAAGATGCATAAATGGGAAGAGAAATTGTCATCGGCAATTTATAACCTTTGCACTCTTTTGAACTGGAAAACCCGAGAAGTTTGGGTTGTGGTATTCAGAAGATCAAAAGACTCTGGCTTCCAATCTTGCATTATAATTGGTACAAAGTAAGTTTTCCCGTAACTTACTTTAAGGGCCTTTGGACTTGAAGAAGATTCAAACTTTGAAACTCATAGTAGCCAGCTTTCTCACAGAATCTTTCACTAAAACAAGGTGCGTTTATGAGCTTTTTATAGATGATCGTAACAAGGCGCGTGGTATGTTCCTGTTTAAAGAAAAGCAACTCAACAACATCTTAGATGATTCCAATCTCGAAGCATCATTGAAGGGTATGCAACAACTAGAAGTCTTTATTTTTCTTTTAAAAAGTCTCATATGTTTTCTTATGTAGGAATTTATCTGTGTGTAGGTGCTTGGATCTAGAGTAAAAGAATCCTGCTTCAACGGAGTTTTAACCGCGTCCACAAGTAATGTAATGATGAAGGGTAACGGAAAGAGCATTCGAATAACCAATGATACTTGAGAAGAAGTAATGTCTGAGACTTTGTATGGATACAATATTAGGCTCCGACAAGTCTTGGCATATTTCATGTTGATGTCTGTTAACTTTACACGAGCTGATGGTCAGCTAACGGTTATAGGTTTCCTAAGGAAAGATCAAATTGAACTTAAAAAAGAATTCAGAGAGAAGCTGCAAAAAACATGTTGCTCGGTACAAGAAGAAAAAAGATGAAGAGACAAAGAAGAAGAAAGAGTCAGATTGCGAAGAGATAAGTGATATAACTTAAACTTATACATTTGGAGATGTTCTAGCCTCAAGACCCAAATTCTCAAAAATAATCTGAAAACAGAGAAAAATTCTTGATAGAATTCTCATCGGTCTCTCCTCAATCGTTTAAGCTATTTCTCTAATTCTGTGCAAAAGATTTTCAGAACTCTCCTGGACACCGGTCGACGAGAAGGGAGAAGACCCTCTTCGAATTGGATGGAATGCAAAACTGTCTCACTTGATTCCGTCATCAAAGATCGTAGTTCTCGAGGATTTTCAAGCTTAATTATGGTTGCAAAATCAACTGACGGGTTTCTGGAGAGACCTTTTGTTTGAGGAATTTGACACTGATTTCGAATTTGACATTGATGATTACTCTGTAACTATAATTTCGGCTTTTGCTTTGTGTATATTACATAAAGATAAAAACGTTTCTGAGACATCAATTTATCTGTTGTCCATATATTATTAACCAAACTGTTAAAGATGTCTCCAAGACAAAATCCAAATCCAAAACCAAACCAAGCATGTCAACTTTAAAATATATTAATTATATTATAAAATTTAATTATGTAATGTACAAAAAAGAGAGAGACGAGCCCCCGTTTAAGTTAAAGAGTATTTTTACTATCTTTAGCAGAAGTACATTATGTTTGCAGTAATAAATATTTTCAAGAAGCTGACTTGATATTTTTTAACCACATATATTTTCAGTGGTAATTAAAAGAGAAAGTCGATCTATTTCCATAAATCACACTTTTTGATTTGTTATTAACTTATGTTTAGTTTCAAGCTTTTTTTCATATTACTTATTATATTGTTCACAATATTAAAAATTAAAAACTCGACTATCCAACCAATAAACTCTCAAAACTCGAAGAGATTACAAAATGTCGAGATTGTTACGCTAGGAAAAGTGTTTGCATGTACCAAATAAGTTATGATTGCAATGGGGAAAAAAGAAGAAAATATTATTCAAAAAAATTTGCACACTCTAAAAGTCATATACCCCCAAATATTGAAGATCAAAATACAAACCTACGCCCATGTATTAGATAAATAGTTACAAGACCTAAACAACATTTGAAACATATAAATCCGTGTGTAGCGCAGATCAAAGACTTAGTATTTTCAACTTTGAATTGCATTCAACTTTTTAAAAAAACTGACATTTAACAATTTTACAGAGGATCAAATTTGTTTCCAAAGCTTTTTTTAAATACCTCATGTATGAGTTACTGATAATATGTGATTTCAAATCACATTCAAACTGTAAAATATTTGCCGTTCCGAACATTATTATTATCAATTTAAAATAATAATCAATCTTATTTAAAAATGGATTATACTTCAAATTCTTTTCAAATTTAAAATATCTATAACAAAATTCTTAAACAAATCAAAGAATATTCTACAAATTTTTTTAAATTCCACATAAACACACACAAAAATTTATAATATACATAATAAACAAAGAATAAATTTGTAAAAATATTCTACAAAATTTATGGATTCTGAAAACAAACCCATGCTTATAGAGTTTAAATACTCACTTTTCATCCAAAATTATCAGAATGCTTTAAACTAATCAAATATGTAGTTTGTTCTTAGATAGATAAAAAAAATAATAATGGATGTTAATAATATCATAAATTGTGCATATTCAACGTTATAGAATAAAAACCATAAATATATATAGATGTATATGTAATATTTTGAACTAAGATCATATTGTATTTTTAAACTGAATAATAATTTGAATTTTATTTTAAACGATTAAATAATTAAAAAAAAAAATATTTTATGTCTTTCTTTTTGTCAACATATGGACCATAACGGGCCGGTTGATATTCCATTTAGCTCTACATAATTCCTCCACTATGTGGTAGAGGATGGTCGAACCCTGGTGTCCTAAAGATTGACTCTGGAGAATCAACCATCAGACTATAATATCCTCGACAATCATGCAATTTTGCATATATGTCATGTTTTTGGAACCTGTTGGGATTTGAGTAATTCTTAACAAGTCATGCATTTTTTGATGAAATCACAAAACAATTATTATCTCTTCGTTAATATGGAGATATGTATATGCGAATTTTGAGTCGTTTAGTAACAAACATACCAATTGATTATAATATAATTTGTTCAACAAAATATATTTAATTCTGAAAATGAAAAAATAAAATGAATATTCTATATTACCGTAATAAATTAAGAGGTTTTTTAACGATTTAGCAAAAAAATAGTTTCCAATTTTTTTTAAAAAACTACTTTTCAGAATTTATTAAGTTTAAAGAATATTAAACCACTTCACAATACATAAACTACTATGTATAAAGCCATAATGTGCAAACGTGGGTGTGGAGCACCATCTATACTTACTTTTACATAGATTCTTTCAATGGAATATTATGGTTAGTCTATTTCTACGGGATGAACAAGCACATACTTTTTGAGAAAATATGTACATCACAAATATGAAGAGTCCAAAAATGTTGGCACATAAGCATTAACTCAAAAATACAAGTGTAGTCTTTCATTGATATAACAATAAAATTAATGTTTGAAGAAAAATGTTGCATAAATCGGAAATTAACATACAAAAAGGTTTATTATAAAACTACGGCTAGAATCAAATCAAGAGACACGACTTATCTTCAAGATATTTAATAAAAGAGGAAAATAATTTTTTGAAAAAGAGGAAAATAACAACGAAAAACATATGCAAAAAGCCTAAAACTAAAGGAAGGTGCACAAATTTTAATGGATGAAAAAAGACTTAAGAAGACCAACTAATTAAAAGCATGAATGCATTACATGATCCATGTTAAGGTATTGACTTTTATTAAGTCTTTAATTCACTATATATATGTGATATTTTGTCTATTAATGCATTTTGACAGAATATATACAAATAGATTCCTGTGATATTCTGTCTATTAATGCATTTTGAATGATTATATGCAAATAGACTCTTTTTGGTTTAATGTGAGTTTAACTTTGTACAGTAAACTTGATATAAGTTTGTTCTTAAGTCTTAAGGTTTTTATGGACTATGGTTTTTGTCGCCTTTTACCTCCGACAACGTATGTGGTAATGGTCAGTTTTGTTATCATTTTGTGATCATCTAAATATGACATCAGGTGGAAAAAAATTGAGTCTTTACTGCTATCCTATACCACATATTTACACATCAAAATATCCATAAAATTTACATATAAAATACACATATGCTAGAATAGAAAAAAAGTAAATCCCAAATTTTCAAAATTTTAATTTTATAATATTCTCTACTGTAACAAAGTATATATATCAAATAAGTCGCGCGTAGCGCGGCGATAGTTCTAGTCTAACTATTTAAAAGGAGAAGATTATGGTGTTTTCATGTGTCCACATCAGCATCAAACGCCTTGCCGTTTGAACCACGAATATCCTGCCGTTTTGATACATCGTGTTCGTCAACGCCTTGCTGTTTGAACCACGAAAACTCTAAACCCGATTATATACTTCCCCCTTCAATACCCCACTTTCCCCACTCATGTAACGTTATGCACAACTTTTAGTGTTGCATTTGGTTGCGTCATTAAAGTTCGTCTCTCCACCTCCTCTTTCTTCAAACATGATATGGTGACACAACCTATTAAAGTACCCTCTTCCCAAACGAGGAGGCCACGAGTTACTCTGCTTGACTCTCATGTAAGCCCTCGAAGTTAAACCCGTCTCTGTTCTTTGGCTGAATCGTCAACATCTTCCATTCGTTACCCAATCGTCAGAGCTTATCTTCTTCTTCTTCAGTCTCACTGTAAGTTTTTTGGGGTTATCTCTATCAGAAATCATGGAGTCTTTAGGGAAGGTACGACTCCATCAACACCCAAATCACAACTCATTCTCTCACTTTTCTTCATCGTTCTCCAAAAATCATTCGTCTTACTCTTTTACATTGCTTCTATCAGAACTTCTTCATCGAAATCTCAAGAACTGAGACTCCCAATTTTACAATCAGTACCTTCCCGTCTTCTCAAATCCACCTGCATCACCTTCACCGTTGCAGCGGCGCTCTTCTTCATTAATCTCCAGCTCAAACCCCGCCAGCGACTGCAGCTCCTATAACGAAACGCTAACCATTGAATCTCTTAAACAGAGGAACAAAGACGTTTCGTTGGAAGAGAGATCACTCGAAGAGCATAACGCTTCTCATCTTGAATATGTTGGTGCTCTAAGGTCGTTAATGGAGGTAAAATGGAGTTTCAAGCTTCGTTAATTATTTGAGAGATGGAAAAAGTTAGTGTTATTTAGGCTCAAGAGCATATAGGTAAACTATTTGGATCGAGAGTTTAGATATGCAATTACAATCTGTCATTTATTTAGATTGGAAAATGATGTCTTTTTGATTCTTGAACAGGAGATGTCAAAAGCTTTCACCAATATTAGAAGAATATTCTCTCATGAAATAGTTGTTTAAAACATTGTATAACATCATGCAGTATTGTCTCAAACTTTTTCGAGGCAAAACTGAAATAATAATATAATATTTTTATATAGAAAGTATATTCACTATTATTATAATTACGATAAAAAGTTATATTACATATTAGTATATTTTGATTAAAATTAATTCCAGATTAAATATGAATTCCAAAAGGATAATACTACTATATATACATACAAAAACCATTAAATAAATTTTCATCCACTAAAGTTGATTTTACAATTTTTCCCCTCTATTTTTCTATCTTATGTTCAATGGTTGGAGGTGAAATTCTAATTCACCTCTAATATTGTATTATTATTTCTTAGCACACCGCAAAACTAAATATCATTTTTGGTTATTTAACAAATTCACTTACAAAAAAACAATTGAAAATAATTATACACTTTGACTTGAAATAAAAAAAAACTATAAATGATATAAGATAAAACAAAAATAAATAATTGATGCAATAAGACAACTAAATATGTTTAAAATAAAACAAAAAATATTACATGTTCGATCAACTTCCTTCTTCCTTCTTTGGAGGGAGACATGTGTAAGATGTCTCACATCATGACACAATAATGAAGATAACATGCCGTAGAATTTATCAACTAATCAAACAAGAAAGAAATACCGAGATGACATGTAGATTATAAGATATGATCTCTTAAAATCAGATAGGCACTTTATCGTTGAGGATGTTTGTACGCAAGCTAAGTGTAATAACGACCGAACAAAGTAAACCTAAGAAGGTAAGTACAAATATCCTCCCTCCAAACCAAAAATAAGAGCCTAAATTTTCCTCCACGGCTCAACACAAGCAGGTTTAACAAATTTGTCGATCCCTCGCTTTAGCCAGTCATATACCACCAAAATTTTAAAATGTAAGTACATATACTAAAAACACAACAAGTCTCATGCTTCTCCACTAAAAGTTTCCAATCGAGTAAGGTAATTGCCGGCCTCACCTACTACCACTGTAAATATTAGATTCGAAAGAAAGAAAACTGCATTAAACATGTTGTTAGCATATTAACTAACAAGGAAGTTTACCACCAAAACTGAATCTTTCGTACTTATATTAAATGGATGCTCAATTAGCCTTAAACACGACAATTTCACGTCCTATATAATCTTCAACGATAAAGTGTTTGTTTTTTTTATCATCAGTCTAGTGGCTTAGTAGTTCTTTGAAAAGGGCATCACCCCGGGTTCGAACCCAGGTGAGTGAGCTTGACCAACAGAGGTGATAACCACTGTACCACTTGTGCTGCTCGACAAAGTGTTTGTTTTTATGAGGTAATATTGGTCTTCTCAAACTTAAACACTTCTTAAAAAAAAAAGAATGTAGTGAATGGTAACAAAGCTCTCTATGTACAGAGAACAATATTTTCTTTTCCAAAAAAATGGAGGTCCGACGACATCTCCAACAATAAATACAAAATATATAACACATAAGCCGCGCGTAGCGCGGAGATTCCCCTAGTAAATATGTAAACACGAAAAATTGAGGAGTAAATACGTTCGACTTCAAAACATGAAGAATTAAATGATCATTTTCATTAATAGATTAACTCTCGTTAACTCTGTAAATATGGACTTTTTAATCTTTAATTCTCAAAATCAACACTACGTTTAGGAATAAATATGCAAACATGAAATTTGGAAGACACTGATTTTCAAAATATGGGGAATTAAAATGACCATTTTTCCATACTATATCTTCTAACGATTTCTTTTGAAAGAATAATTCTCTTTGTTTGTTAATTATTTTTATTATCATATTATTATTGAAACAAAATTTTGTTTCTTTAACTTTCAAATCAAATTTATATTTAACTAAATGGGAATCATATATTATAAGTCTTTCCATAAAAATATGTCTAATATTTCATTAAACTCTTTTTTTGTTGTTAGGTTATACATTTGTTTGTTTCGAGACTATCTTATAAGATACAAGTGAACTAATTTTTTTGACACTGAGTTTTTTTTCCATGTCTATACAAGTTATTAAAGCCATATAAAATAACTAAATTGATAATGAATACAATTGCTAAGAAAATATTAAAAATTTAACTAATTATATCTATATATAGATGTTGCAAATAATATTTACTTAATTAAAATATTTATCTTTGGTGATTCAAGATTATAGAAATAGCTAGTATATTTTCTTTTCCTTAAAGTGAACAATTTTGGTGACCCAAAATTATATAAATATCTCTTATATATTCTTTTATTTATGAGAACAATCGAAAATAAAATATACTTGCAAGATCAATAAAGTTTAGAATGAAACTTAGTTATGAAAGCAAAAGAAACCAACACTATTAATAGTAGGTAAAATTATCCGACAATTGGAACATTGAGGACAGGACCGTTGGGGCAATTGTCGCCTGAAACCCAGAGAACAACACGGTTGCAGCACATGATGGCTGGTAGGAAAGTCTTACCGTGAGGATATATAAAAGCAATCACATGTGAATTATCCTTTTCTATCGTTGTTTTTGCTTTAAATCCACTGACTCCTTTTAGTTCTGGCCACTCCACCTTCATTCCTATAAAACAACCACTATATATATTTTAACTGTGGTATTATATATGGTAAAAATGTTTGTTGAAACATATTTTATTAATTATTTGTTAAATTTACACTAAGTTTTTATTTTGGCACATGTACCACAATGACAAGTAGTTCCTCTCATTAAAGGTAAGTACAAAGTTCAAACTATGGTTTTATGAGGTGTAACCACTCGCTCATTTGCTCATGTCAATTTACACTAAGTTTTGGACCCGATTTTCTTAGAATAGTTTGTTCAAATCAACTCATTTTTGCGGAGTTTTAGGATTCTACACAAAATTTTGAAAGTTAAACTTTTTTTATTTTTTCAGTTATTTAGTAGATCAACATATTTATTTTGGAAATAAAAATTATTGGATGTGTTGTACTCTACATAAATCAATCTAATCTAATCAAAAACTCACTCAAACGCAGTTTTAAAACTAAATTAAATCACAATATAATTTTGTTTGCCTACAATCACAATATAAATTTAACTTAAATAGTTTTGTATTAAATAGAAATGGATTTCAATTCCAACCTAAAAGAGAAACACGAGTTGGTAACTAATATAAGAAAAAATATATTTTTGATACAATTTTAATATAAAAAAAATCAGAATATTGTCAAAATTGGTTTGTACTAAACTTTTCATTCGATTTGGACCATGACTCACAATTCAGTCTACATTCATGTTAGATAGATTGGTGGGATTATTAAACTATCATGTGAGAAAAAAGAAAAAACTTTCTTTAACGAAAAAAATATGTGGAGAAAAACTAAAGATTTATAGATGAACATTACCTGGGAATCGAGATTGGCATAAACGACCTGAGCAATCACAGAGTTCACAGCGGGGACCAAGGACCGGACACTTATTTTGCATTTTGTTGTTGTTGTTGTTTTTCTTCGGATTAATGATGTTTTAATACATAACTTCCATTTGCGTATTGATCAAATATATAGTACCTTGCAAAAAGTTATGTTCCCTTATTAAGGAGTCTACCATTTAGAAGACAATCTGTTGGTAATTAAGGAAACACTTAATGTTAACATATTTTATGTTTAAAACTTTGAAAGAAAATATTTCTTTTTCACTATTTTTAGACACAAACAAAAACGTGTATGTCTTAAGTATCTGATGTACAATTAAATATGATACAATATAACAAGACAAGACGTGGAAAAGCATCTTTAAAATTTTATCACTAATTTAGATATCTATGTTATTAAAGAGGAGTATCTACTGAAAGTAGTTTTATTATATGATATGAGATATTAAATAAATTATCATTACATTTAAAACTATCTTCGAAATAAATTAATGATATTTAGACCTTTTAGGTTATTGGAATATTTATTACTAGGTGATGGTCCGTGCGGCTGCACGGACATGGAGATTTTTCTACAAAAATATTATAAGAATGTTGTTTTCTTACAGAG
>OVAN01010567.1:0-15464 GCA_900406275.1 Anastatica hierochuntica | reverse complement strand
GGTTGTTCTATGCTGAACAAAGGCTCTCAATCACTGAGAAGAAGAAACAATGGTTTCTACAAGGTTTTTGATAAAAGAAGCGTTGTTTACAAAGTCTCCAGAAAGAGAATACTTATACCTCAAAACTAAACCCTAGGTCGACAATTCTAAACCAAATTGGTTAATGATTTTCGATTTTCCTAACTAAAACTAACCTAAAAATTAATTAAACCCAAATCTTAATCTAACAACTTAATTAAAACCAGCTAAAACCGAATAATTAAAAGTCTGATAAATTTGCTGATCTAAACCAGCTTCCATCGAATTTGGCTGGGTGATAACCAAATCCTGAAGTATCTCATCAAGTCTCCGGGTTTGTGATCTTGTCATTGGTCCCTTGGGCAACTCGAGTGGTTCCGGACTTGAACTTGACTTGACTTCATCTTCCATTTCATCGTCACTTGAGCTGAGCTCCAATCCAGCTTCTAGCACCAGCTGTGCTGCATCAGTATCCTCCTTGATCGATTATGAAAATATGAGAGAGAAGTATCCCATAATAGGAGGACAAACCATCATTCATTTAACTTCAACAACTGACAGATCACACTTGCACCTCTTGACCAGTCTAAAGTTCGTTTGATGCAAAGAGAGAAGACAATCTAAGATAAATCTTCTACTACAAAAATCTAAACATATGCTTTCCTTAGAACTTATAACACACTTGTCTTTTCCAATTGAGCCTAAAACAGGTCTGGGGAAGCCAACATGGGTGGGAACAACAAGCAAATAAACCAAATAGAATATCATATTTGCCTCAATTCCAAAGACCAAGCAACAACAACATGGTTGTCTCTATTTAATGTTGATCAACGAAGAACCACCAGAATCACCATGACCTCTGGACGTACAATCAATATCATCACATTCTCAAGAACCAAGCATAAAATGAAGTAAGATTCTAAACCAACAATCATGATAAAAGCCTAACCTGTATTATATTTGTTCAGGTTACAACGTTTCGAGGTCAAAACCTCCCCAAGAGGAAGGATACGGTGTGTAAATTAGCTCCCTTGTTGAACAAGACAGACAAAAAGTTATGCTGGAAAACAAGAAAAGGAGCTGGAATTCGTTGGGGTGACTTTGTCTATATGAAAATAGTCACCCACAACAAAAAAGATCAATCAACTCAGAATTTTAAGCGATTCTGCAGTAGATGTATCTGTACAAGATGTTGGAAAGGATCGCGAAAGTTGCTTGTAAGCCGAAATTACCACCCTCTATGGATGCCTTTCACATAGTATTCCACGTTCCGATGCTACGGAAATGCATATTCAACTGACATAATGTCATTTTTAAACCAACATTAGATTTACAGGATAACCTAGGAGGAAGGCTAGTCCGAATTCTGGATAAAAGGGTTAAGGATGAATAAAGCAAAATGATCAAATTAAGAATGAATTTTCTAAGTGGTTGGAAAGCAGAAAGTGGAATAAGGAAAGACTAAGAGTCGAGGATGACAGGAAAGACTAGGATTCATGGATGAATCTAAACTAAGTTCCAAAGAGTTGCAAAGCCCGTGTTCATAAAACTTACCTGAAGTTGGGGGAAACGAAGCTTTTAACTCGAATAAGAATTTTTGAATAGGTACCATTCTAAAAATTGTGCTAGATGGCCGAATAAGCTGGGAATTCAGTTTAGAAATCTAAATGTCCCTGAAACTTAGTACAAACTAAGTTCCGGTCGACACAACTACGGAAGATAGTGGAATGGTCGGGTTGGAGTGAGCGTTGAGTTGTTCCGAACTAAAAAGCAGAGGCAAATGGAGCTTTGAGTGAAGCTCTGTTTTTTTTTGAAAGGATTGGCGGTTACACCAACAACGTATAATTTTCGAACCAAGTTGGTCGGATTCAAACAAGGATAGTCTGGTTTAGATAAGGCTAGTTGGATTCAGACAAGGATGATCGAATCAAGACAAGCTAGTTAAATTCAGACAGAGCGGTTGGCTTTTTTCTGTCTAGTTTTCGCAAAGGTTTTGAGCTGGAATGATTATCTGCACTCGAAAATTTTTAGCGGTAAGGGCCATTTGTGAGAAATGCGTACTTGAGTGGTTACTAGACGATTTCTCGAGCCATAACCTTCCAAAAAAACGCTTATAATAATCATGATGGTTATTTTTTGTATATCTCATGTTAAACAAAATAACTGGAAACAAAAAGGCTATTTTCGAGATTTGGTCGCGAGATTGGAGATTTACGAGTGTTTGTGGCACAATCAACGATCCATGTGTAATCGTTCGAGTCTGAGTGATACGTCTGAGGAATGAAGTGTGATTTCTCCAAGTGTTGGAAGCGAGATAATCGAGAGTTTGAGCGTTTGAGTGTAAGAGGTGTCAGAATGCGATCATATGTACTCAGAAAGACTAAGGTGAGTGTGTAATCGTAGTCGCATGCTATATTTGATTTTATGCATAGATCTGATCAGCCTCAGATTAAAAGTGGTAGAATATTCGATTGATGATTTTGAGTTTAAAGGTCGATGGTTGTTATGTTTACTTGATGACTCGCTCAGTTTAAATGTTGATTCGTTTTATGTAGGAATCTCAATCAGTCTAGACATGTAGAAGCATCATTGCTCACTAAGGATTAACTTATGCCGAAGATGGCTCAATAATTTAGGATAACCATGCGGAACAATATATGCCCGATTAAGTTGAAGGAGTTAATGAATAAAATGGATTAAATTTTGATTAGAATTAAATCCAGACATGAAGTGATTAAACCGAATGCATGAACCAATTATCTGAGATGCTTGACTGTTACTGGTGAGACAAGATGATTGATCTCACTAAGCATTTCGTTGCTTATACCTCCTTTGTGGAAATAGATATTGAGATATGCGAGATAGCAATCTAGATAGCTGACAAGTAAACATGACAAAACATGACAGAGCATGAAGAAAAGAATGACGAAATTTAAGTTTAAGTTGAAGTTAAATAGTTGAATTTTATTAACGTAATAACTTATAGTGAAGTGATCATGGTATTTGAGTCTCATTGTTTAGTCTTTACTAAAAACTTTTGCATAAACTTACGAGTCTCAATTGAATGAACAAACAAATTGACTAAGAAAAACTAAGCTAGGGCCGTTGGGCGTTTCATTTTGTCCCAACCGGGCTGGTCCCATCGACTCTCTCTATGGAGTTCTGTGGAGGTTGGCAATGGCTAGAGTTCTACGTTTGAACTCTCCACTTCACGCCCGATGGTAACACAATATATACTCGCATCCAAATAACATTTACATCTTACGTGTGCTAAGTTTGGGCATTTACTAAACATTTCTATTTAAGTAGGATTATAACACTAACACATGCACCGAAATAAGTAAATAGGGATCTTCTAATAGGATTGATTTGATTACATACCAAACTGCTTTAGGAAAGAAATTTTTGTTTGCTTTAACTCCTTATGATCCCAAACATTTGCTAAAAATTCTCGCAAAAGAGCAACTAGATACTATAGTTAAATCAGTTTCTGCATAGTAAGCGATGTAACATACCAATCCAGAATAGCCCTACAAAACCCAGGTGAGTATTATTCGTTTATCTACAACTTTCAGCAATCAACTCTTCAAGCAGAATCCTGGGATGAATCCAGCATGCTCAGGTACTCATTTATAGCTTCAATTTCCCTGCTAAGATTGATATCATAAGCCGACAATGCATCAACTTTTGCAATCTCATCTGCTATTTCTTCCTCTATCTCAGAATCCCGATCTTTCCCGTCATCAGTTTCCCCAGATGGGCTTCCTCGGTTTCCATTCTCATCTGTTGTTTCATCTTTCATCTCCGAGTCCTGCTCTGCCCCACCACCGTTTTCATTGTTGGTGCTGCTCACTCTAACGCCATTGCCTAAACTAGCGCTTGAAATAGAGGCAATTCCTGGGTTTGCTTCTTGTAAAGATAGTAGCCTTTGAATTATATCTTCTCGGTTACCACCCGCCTCCAAAGCAGAGGTTGCTACAACACAAATAAGAGACGTGCGTCAATTCTATAACTTGGACTTTAACCATATATGCAATCGCAGAAACAATCCAGATGAGAAATTTACCTCGTCCTCGTTCAAAGCCCATAGACACAAGTTCGTCAACTGATATGCCTACTAGTTGTTCTTGTCGTTTTCTTTTCCTCGACTCAATGTAAGATTGTAACATCGAATTAACTTCTGGGTTTGTGAGTGTATCAAGGGCTTTTTGAAAATCGTTCTCATTTCTTCTGAGGGATTCCGCAGCAAGATCCTTCGCGTATCTGCAAAGGTAAGCCATTTTAAGCCATACTCGATGCTTGCACTTACTCTGAAATGTTTCAAATATAAATATCTGAAAAAATCGATTTCACTGTTAAGCATTAAAAGACCACCAAGCCATAGTGTCATCTTTAGTTCTGAACTAGAGACTGAAATTAATATAAAGGGAGCTTGAGAGAATTCTAAAAAACACCAAAAAGCTCATGGACGGTAAAGGTCAACACTTTCACAGATATTTTTAGTTCCTTGTTTACCATTTTTCATAAATTCCTTGTGTGAGCTTAATGAATCTATTAACTTCTATTTTCTTAACAGATCTGTATAGTAGTAGAGACAACAATATAACTATTTACAGGGTGTGTTGCTTACCCAATAGAGACGAGTCTGTCAAGCATCTGCATATCAACAGCTTTCTTTGTGGGAGTCACTCCATACTTTTTCTGCTCACTGAAATATCAACTCTACTTTACTTATTTGAAGAACATAAAATCACTACAGTTAAAGATCATAACTGGTATATCTTCGGTAAAAAAACATACAGTATCTCTTTTTGTCTCTGGAGATTATCCTTACGCATTTGAGCTCTTTTTGCCTTCTCTTCTATAAGAAAATCAACGGAATTCGCAATATCCTGATTGTTCAGTCGCAAAGCTCTCTTAGCATCCTCCTCTCGGAAGCCCATACCCATAACTAACGAAAGTGACTCATCGGGTATTTGTAGCTGAACATAATTGCACAACAGCATTAACTTTGTAACAATTGAATATTGGTAAAAGTGAAGTCATTCCAGTTCAACAACTCACTGACCTGCAAGAATTTTGCATGAGCGGACTTCAGTGCATTCAAGGCTTTATCATTTTGACCAGTGTGATACGCCACCACGCCTTCTAGTAACTCTAGTCTCACATATCTAGCAAAGTACACAAAAAAATAATTTTTTTAACATACGTGTTCAACCTGTATAAAGGAAAAAAAAAATTATGTATATATGTAAGGAACTGAACTCACAGCGCCAACTCTGGACATTGACCTGCTTGAAGAAGTCTCACACGCGAAAGGTCTTTCCCATGAGCTCGCTCGAGCCCTTTCCTTGCTTTCTCAAGGCGAATTCCAGCATCTGAAAGACATTTGACGTCCCGTAGCAAGAAATAGCACCATACTATGTCTATTTCCATAATAGGGATGTTGTCAACAAACTGTATGAAGATATTACAGATATGTAGATGGTACAAATGAGATTAGTTCAGCTTCCCAGAGAGTCAGAAAATAAGAAATTTCATAAGAAAAAAAATCCCTATAATGCCCATTCTGGCAAAACCGAAAGTAAAATGATAAAATTGATACAAAGGATAGAGAAAAGACCTCGAGAATTTTGGGATCACAGAGCCCAAACGATTCCTAAGGAAACAGACAAAGTGAATCAGAAAGATGCTGTGGAACCGTTCCAAATTTCCAACCACAAAAAAATACTTGCAAGAAAAGGAAAATATACAAACCATTAGCAAAAACTAACCTCAGCCATGGCAAGCACTTCAACTGCATCAGGATACATTTCCAGTTCTATTAGACTTTTTGCCTTAGCGTGCAGCATAAGACCCATCATTGCTGCACTGTGGAAACAAAGAAAAGGGTTTAATTAGCAATGATTTCATGCAGGAGTTCCAGCCTAATTTAGCAAATACCTCTGATCAGTTTCAGTTCCAAACTGTACTTTATGACCTCCCTGATCTTCCAGCTCTATGTTATAGTCTTCGATCGGCAATGAACCATCAGCATGTCTCTTGGACAAAGCTGTGGCTGCAGCTCTACAACATTCTCATAGACATTCATCCATCACTAGTAGCTCAAACTATCATGGTCAAATTTATGAAAAACCTAATATTTCTAAGTATTACAAGGCCATGGTAGTAATTAGGATGGCCAAGGAACAAAGAAGAAGACTCACTTGAGACGAGAGAGACGTCTGGACCTTTCTTCCTCGGCCATGATAGATTCGCCTTCTTTTGGATCCGCTCTGCGACTTGAGAGGATTTTGGAATTCTCCTTAATACCCAACTGCGCAAGCGTCTGCGTACCATCGCCGTCGTCTTTGAGGATTTTTCCGGCAAAAATTAGCTTGATTGATTCAGAATCGAGCCCCGATCGCTTAGCCACTTCTTCTCTCAACATGTTCAGAGTCCAGTTCTCGAGTTCCGCCTCTATTATGCCTCCCCATGTCCCAGCAACCTTCAGTTTCGCCATTGATTGCTTTCTCCGTTCTGAGAATTTTCGAAGTTACTTACAATTTTAATCGAAGAAGCAAACTACAACTTGAATTTATATTTCTCACCATTTATTTATTGTTTTGTTATATGACTTTATAGATTTAATCAAATCTTTCCTATATCTTTTCCAAAATCTTTTACAATTTTTCCATAAAGTACTCATATAAGATTAGGAAATAGTCATTAATACTTTTTGGACTAGTTTTCCCTTATCACAAAGTCAGTTTTTCCCTTTTTTTTAAGAAAAAATTGAGTGTGATAACCCAAAAAAAAAATTAGCAAAATTAACACACAAAAAAAAGATTTTGTTTTTACAAAAATGTCCTTTTTTATTCTTTTTCCCTAATATCTTACTATATATTAAAAGAGAAGTAACTTTAGTGATTTTTGTTTACGTGTAGTTCATACGTTGATTCTGGAATTAAACGTTATAATTTGATTGGTCGACGAGTTTTCTATTTTCGAATTTAATTTTTATTTTATTCGAGTCTAAAAATTAATGATTAATTTGATTGGTCAATCGAATTAATTACAATTGATTTTCAATCAATATAGTTTCTATATAAAAAGTATTCTTATTAAAATAGGAAATTTAATTAAATGATATTACTATAAAAAATTAATGTTTACATTAAATACATATTCTAAAATATATTATATAGGCGAAGTCTTTACGGTAACAATTATATTCCGCTGTAGAATTATTATTTATTTTTGATTTGTTTATAGAAATTATGTATTAAATGTTTATAAGAATGAATATTTAAACTTGACCTTCAAGCCAGTTAAACTATATATATGAGATATGTTTAGACTTTTACATATCACGTTGATAAGTTTTATGTTTTTATAGCTTTGTCTTTGTTCTTCCGAAATTTTATTAATAAATAGTTTGTTTCTTTTCTAATGTCATATAGATCAAAGAGATGGAAGCAATAATGTTTCACATAGAAGTTTTAGGTGAATCGTTTCGTCTTTTTTCGCTTTGTGAGATTGAAATAGATCCAATCTAAAGCTTTTGATTCCGCAATTAACCTCACCGGATTCTGCAGGTGTTGAGCGACGTCGTATATATGACGTCGTCAATATACTTGAGAGCATTGGGGTAACTATCTCCTTCTTTGGTTTTAGCTCATTTTACTCACTCGCTTGAGCTTATTCGATTTTTCGATTACTCTTAGGTTGTGGCAAGAAAAGGGAAGAGTCAATATTCGTGGAAAGGTTTTGCAGAGGTTCCTCGTTCTCTTAATGAACTCAAGGTATCTATCTATGTTTTGTTTCGGTTTAGATGATGATGCTTTAGAATGGTTTTGAAATTTAAGTCTTTTGTTTACAGGAACACGGAATGAGAGAGAGATTTGGTACCACAAGTTTCAGCAACTCTGACAAGGTATACAAAGATCATATACTTAACAAGAATTTGTTAATTGTAATTCCTCTGAATTGGTTGCAAATGATGATGATGATGATGGTGGAAGAGAAGAAGAATCTTTCAGTTTATCACCTGATGATCAAGAAAACTCATCACTCTTTAAAATGGGTATGTAATATTCTCTTTCTACTGCTTTGTTATGTTGGAATCTTATCAATCAATATGCATCTTCTTATTAGCTTTAGCTGAAACCATTCGTATGATTCTGAGTTATGAATGTGCTACCAAATCAGATTTCACAGGATAAAATATGTCTTCAGAGCTAACTTAGAAGGAAAACTTTTTTAAAAACCATATTTTTCAGACCACAAGAAGGAGAAATCGCTTTGGACTCTCTCCCAAAACTTTGTGAAGATGTTTCTTTGTTCTGATGGAAGTTAGAAAATTTTAGGACATTGCAAATATGTTGTCCTCGATGAATTTAATCGAGAAGGTATGAACTTTGCTCCTAAAACAATGCATTAGTAGCTTTGAACCTACAAATTTCCTCTGTTTCATCCTCTGTGTGTTTGCTTTCTCCCATAGACTCAAACACCAGGACTAGGAAACCAGCTTATAAGTGGTTGGGATCCAAAAGCATAATTGAAAAAGGATCAAGCTTAGTTAACTCCAGTGAAGCCAAGAAGGTGTATTTGGAAGAGAGATCACTAACACAAGCACAAAGAGAAACAAAACAGAAAATTGTTCATCAAACCGCAAGCAAGTTGGATACAACAAGGAACATGATGAGGAAAACACTGAGCAACAAGATGCAAAGAGCCATGTGTTTGGTCCATTCTCTCCAACATATGAATGTAAGAAGAAGAACAATGTCGAAACCAAGATTAAGAGGGGAAGGCTACAAGATATTGAGTCCCTTACTTTTACTTACAAACCAATGTATTGTAATCAAGGTAATAAACCAAACTCAATATCTTATTGTTAGCTGAGTTTTGGTTTTGGTTTTTGATAAAGTTTTGTTTCTTAAAACATAAATAAATGGTCTTACTGGGCATTACACAGAGGCATGGAAGTCTTGGTATGCAAAATTGGATCCCAAATAACATATTACATAGCTTAGTCTTTCTTTTTCGTTAATCAAAGTATTGTTAATAAAGTCACAGCCAACAAAAATCCATATCTATTTTTATTGCCCAGTGACTTTTGATTCCAAATTCTATTCTAATTTCCTTAACTTAATATAAAATGTTTAGTCCCATTTTTGTTTTGCTGTCGTTATATTTTTCAGTTCTAGAAAAAGAGATTTTATTTTCGTAATACCAAATCTTTATTTACTGCTACCAATTCACTTTATAATGTCCGTCAAAAATTAAATTAGTATACAATTTAACATTTAGACCAAAATAACGTTTTGAATCAAATATAAACCATTCAAAAGATGAATCACGAACATAAAATATTGTAATTTTAAATCTTTGAGTCAAAAAAATATATAATCTTTCAAAATAATAATACATACTTACCTTTATAGCATCAATAAATTGATACATAATATGCGTATTGGGTGAAACAAGTGTATAATAACTTTCCAAATATTTTCTATTGCTCTTATAGTCAAACTTTCTTCACACACATATAAGAAAACCCCCGTAGATAACATCAAATACAATATTTCGTTAGCTATACACTATCAAAACCAAATCTTGCCTTGAACATTAATAAAGAAATAAAACTAAAACAAACCAAAGTGACGTTTTTCTTGTTATCCCTAATTTTAGCATTGATTATGGGACAAACCGAAGCAGCAAACTACGAACCATGTTCGAAAGCGCGAATAGAGAAAGTGGATGGATGTTTTTATGTTGTGAATTTGCGACAATTGCAGATTTCAGATGGTTTTCAAAAGAATGTTGTAAAGCAGTGAGAACACTTCCTGATAATTGTCTCTTGTTTGCTTTTCCTGAAAAATCTTATTCTCCTCATCTTTTTAAACATGTTTGTATTACGAATTTCCCTGATCCTCCCGATATGTAATTTTATGTATCAGTTTTATAAAATATAATATATATAAAAAAATCAAATTTACTCATTTGTGAATGTTTCATGTTCATTAGAATATGAATAATTACTTCAACACAAACACGCTTAATTGCATAGTTTTTCAGATCAAGTGACTGACACATTAGTGATATAGGTAGCTATATCAATTCTTTCAAACTATGGATCAAGTGACTGACACATTAGTGATATGGGTCGGTGTTGAAAAAAAGAGGAAACATTTGTTAAATCTTTATGTGTTAAAATCAACACAAAGAATAAATTCTTTATGTGTAAAAATCAATTCTTAATGTGTAAAAGTCAACACTAATAAGTTAATATCGGTTTAGCCAACAATAGATAAGAAAAGAGATAGAAGTTGCAGAGATGTAGGAACTCAATAGGGCTCAAGAGAATCTTGGTAAAATCTAATAATTAAATTATAAAAGAAACAAAAAGATACAAAATTATCTCATTAATTTTTTACAAAATTTTAGATTAAAATTATTTCTAATAATTAAAATTTGTAAAAAAACTATTCTGAACATATCAGTTTTATAGTCCTCTCATATCATTATAAATAAAATATATATAATATAAAGTTATATAAAAAATTCTATTATTTATTTGAAGAATTTGATTAAAAATTAATCGGATAAATTATCTAATATGTGTAACAAGGTATACATTTAATGGAAATTTATTTTTTATAAAAAGTTATACTTAAAATTTTGTTAAACTTGATAAAAAAAAAGTCTAGATTGATGAAAAAAGATTCATTAAATTAAATAACTTTGTACTTAAATAATAGTTTCTATATAGTTTATATTTTTATTTAAATTTCTACATTAATTAATTTCTTGATCTTAAATTAATCAGATTTTATGGATATTTAATTTTTGAGATAAATTAATAGTCAAAAAATTCCACCGAGATATTATATATAAACATCCCATGTTCATTTACTTCTTACACCAAAAAATAAATAACAACACTAATCGAATCAAACTACTTCTTTGTTATGACAATGGTTACAAATATTGTCGATGTCCTTCTCCCCATAATGATTTTGTTGCTTTTTATCTCATATTTAGTCTATGAGTGTTGAACGCGTTTCAGTAACGGGACAATGCGATTTGTTAAATATGTCACCACTCAAGACAATATTTTGTCTTCGGTGTGTTATAAAAAAAGTAAAAGTAAAAATATGAAAAATAGCTTCTGCTATAAACCACATAGTGTGTTCCGTATGTACCCATTTTGTTGTGGTTTAAGAAGATTATTATTATTTTTAATTTATTCAAACGTTATATTAAATAAATAATCAAATAACCCTCTTTTAAATTTACATGTTTTATCTAAAAAAGAAGAAATTTATTTCAAAACTTTTAAATATTAAAATAAGCGTTCAATATTTAATATTTTTTATTTCGTACCGCATATGTGATTGTTACCATTCAAATATCACCCCACACTATATATTTCGCAGAAAACACACCTACTCGCACTATACGTTTTTCACGTATAAAACGCACTCTAACCGTCCCGCACCATCTAAATTTTTCATCTCACACTGTATATTCCGTTGTTACCATTCGAAACCTCAGAAACTTTTCATGTCCGCACAGGGTGCGGACCGGTTAGCTAGTTGCTTCTTAAAAACTAAATATTTTTATTTTTTTATAACATCAGTTGACTCTTTTTCTTTTATTTTTGGGAAATTAGGTCAAATAATTAAAAGTT
Organism: Anastatica hierochuntica; assembly: GCA_900406275.1. Lineage (NCBI taxonomy): Eukaryota > Viridiplantae > Streptophyta > Magnoliopsida > Brassicales > Brassicaceae > Anastatica > Anastatica hierochuntica. Next base: position 3,769 of record OVAN01010567.1, on the reverse strand, counting down.
CTCATTATTTAACTAATTAACAAAAAATACCTTCTCTCTCATACTTTCTCTTCCTATCTCTCCCTAACCTCTTTATACAAATCTAATTAATCTTTTTTTTTTGTTATTACATCAATTCACCCTTTATTTTTTTGGGAAATCCATAATTGTGCTACCACAAATAGTTCCAACATACATGGCATTAGATCATGATGCACGTAATATGCAAATATATATATATATATATATGCATAAAAAATTAGAATTTGAAATTATAATACACTAGATTAGGAGCCGAAGATAAAATTTTAAAGAAAATGTAATTATAATACTAAAATCTAAATTGATAATTGATGTAATAAATATATATATAGTTATAATTTTTATATATGATTTATTATCAAAAATTATATTTTGTATTTCATATTAAGAAAATCCAAAAAACTCTAAAGTGATGAAAAATCTAATAACATGGATAAATTATAGAAGCTTAAACTCGATTTGAAATTATATACATAAAATTAATCTAATTATTGATAAATAAACATATTTTATACTAATAAATTATTTAACTGTAAATTACAATGATTGTCCTTTTCCTTGTTTTTTAAATTTGATACTAATCATAACAAAAAATGAAAATATAATAAAACCAAATGTAAATTATAAAATTAGAAGGAAATTAAAGGAAATATTTAAAAGTAATAATACTTTTTTCTTTTTAGCAACTTTTAAAGAGTTAGATAATTTAAAAGAAAGTTTTCTATAAAATTTACTTTATAAATTAATCCATGTCGAATAAATCTGATTTTTTTAAAACTCTAATGGGTTAGAAGAGTAGAGAGAATGGCGATAGGTTCCTGCTAGGGTTACTGGCGGCGGTGATGCTCCCGTCATCGGTGGTTCAGGGAGATTTGGGGGTTCTATGGCGACATGAGGCAGCTAGGATCAGAGTGGGGATTTTGGTTTTCATTTTGGATGGGAGGTTTGAGGTTGATTTGCGATCCGATCCAGATTTGGGGTGGATTTTTCGTTCCCGTGGGAATCATAAAAGGAAGGTCAGATCGGGTTTGGAGATCGCTCGAGGAAGCTGGGGATTGGGATTGATTGTGGCTCTGTTTGGTTTAATGAGAATCTTCTTGTGGGGTAGCGTCGGGATGAGTTTTGGTAAGAAGAATAACACGGATCTTATGCTTTGGTTGCAATATATCTTCCTGGCTTCCGGAGATCGTGGCTGCGACTGCTATTTGAGGCCAGTTTTGGTGATTCCGTGTCTTGGGTTTTATTACCACAGATCTTATTTCTCCTTTCTATACTCTGAGAATCACGAAGATATCACTGTCTGGGTCATCTATTTAAGGCTCTGGCGGTAGTGATATTAGGCCACAATTCATCGTCTTTCTCTTCTCACTTGGCTTCTTCTCGTATTCTCTCTGTGGGACGACAAAGGTTATTTGCTAGTCCAAGGGTTGTGAGATCTCATCTACTTTTTCTTACAGTGGAGTTACTGGTTTCTCAGGCAATGGCTCAGGTTGTAGCTGCTAAAGGTGTGGTTCGAACCGAGACAGTGAGGTTGTCCTTGGCGGGGATTGCTAGGCGGGTACAACAGTTCTCTTTGACGTTGATTGGTCGGCTTATGAATCCGGAGATTCAAAGGATGGATAGTCTTTTAGCAAACCTTCTGAAAATCTGGAAGCTAGAAGGTAAGGTGGAGGGGGGGGTGACCTTGGGAGTGGTAAGTTCCAATTAAACTTCCAGTCGAAGCGGGATATATTGGATGTTCTTGACTATGAACCATACCATTTTGACTGTTGGATGGTGTCATTGGTGCGGTGGGAACCAGTTGTAGCACCGCTATACCCTTCTGCTCTTACTTTTTGGGCAAAGGTGGAAGACATACCTTTACATTTGTGGGAAGAGGATACAGTCAAGGCAGTGGGTAGAGCTATTGGGGAGGTCAAGGCAATGGATGCAGACGCTGCCAGTGTACAGGTCACTGTCGACGGCTTTAAGCCTATTGTTTTCTCAACGGTCGTGCCTTTTGACCATGGGGAGGAGATTAAGGTTAATCTCAAATATGATAAGTTGTCAGGTATCTGTAAACATTGTAATATGCTTACGCATGATGTGGCAGTCTGCCTGGATCTTTTAGTCACACGCAGAGCTCGGGATGGCGGCTCCCATACTGCTGGTGATTGTCCAGTCCAGAGAGATGTTAAACCACGAGAGGGTCAGCCATCCCGGAGGCTCCCGGTTAAAAGAGCTCTTGATTTGGATCGTATAGATGCGTTGGAGGGTGATTCTCATGGCCGTGCTGGGAGTTATACTGGTAAGCTTGGACCTAAGGAATCTTATGCTGAAAAAGTTTCGAAGCGCGGTGGGACAGAGGGTCAATATCGCGAGCAGAGGGTGAAGAGTCATAAAGGGGGTTCTTCTCGGCCATCTGCTACTTCATACCGGCCAAAGAGTACAGGTTATTCTTCTTGGCCGAAACCGCTTTACTCGTTGGGAGAAAATCAGACGGGGCCACGAGTGGTCAATGTCGCGTTCTCAGATCAGGCAACCACTAGTATTGATAAAGGAAATTGAGGTGGCTGCTAGTATTGATAAAGGAAAAGCCATTGAGGTGGCTACGGATGATTGAGGTAGTCGCGATGATATATCAATGACGGAGAGCTTCGGAGTGAGTGCGACAATTCAGGCTGAAGAGGGTGAATTGGTAGAGCCCAACCTTGAACTTAATGGGAACGCTGTTATGGGTATGGTTAGTCCAGTTAAGGATTCAGAAGATAATGGCCTGGTGGAAAATATTGGGTTGGAGATACAGGCTCCGACGGAGAATACTGTTGTTCATGAGGCCGTGACAGGGGGTACTATAGCTTCTGGCGACACTAATGGCTCTGGCGATGAAGGTACCAGCTCTGGTTCTTTGCTTACAGTGTGTATTGATAGGATATCTAAGGACTTAGGTGAGTTCACTTTGGAAAAAAGGAATATTAATATGGCTAAAGTATACTAGGAGTCCCGCCAAACTTCAGGGAATTAATTTTGAAAAATTGAATATGTTGGCGTTGGTTTTGCCTCATAAGCACAGGGATGTATTGCGGAAAAATATGAGGAAATCAAAACCTCCTAATATGTTGCTATCTGGTTTTGTAGGAACCAAGAAGGAGAGAATTGAGACTAAAGGTGGCACGAAAGGTTCGATGTCATCCACAAAAACGAAAAAAGGATGGTGGCTTCCCTGATTCCACCGGCTCACCCGTGAAAATTCTTAGCTGGAATTGTCAAGGCTTGGGGGGAGACTTGACACCAGATACTTTTTGTGATCTTTGGAATAAATTTCGGCCTGATATTGTATTTTTATCAGAGACCAAACAGTCTGCTTTTAGTTTAAAAAAATTTCAATATAATTTTGGATTTAATAATTTGTACACGGTTGATCCGATAGGATCTAGTGGTGGTTTGGCTCTTTTCTACAATAATGAAATAAATCTGCAATTTCTTTACTCAAGTAATCGCATTATTGATGTTTCTGCGACAATTTATGGTTACGAGGTTGCGATCTCTTTCGTTTACGGGAAACCGATTGCTTCAAACCGGTATAAAGTTTGGGATAAATTGATTGAAATTGGAGAGCAACGGACAACACCTTGGTTGATTATAGGTGACTTAAATGAATTAACTGGAAACAATGAGAAGAAAGGTGGGAGAATGCGATCCGCAACATCTTTCGTCTCCTTTAATCAAATGCTCCAACATTGTGGAATGACGGAGTTTCCATGTGCGG
>OVAN01010565.1:0-15621 GCA_900406275.1 Anastatica hierochuntica | reverse complement strand
TTTCAAATCATTTACTTTGCATTTTTACTTATTGCCTTTACTATTTGCTTTACTTTATTGTCTTTGATTATGATTGCCCAATTGCTAGGATNTGCTTTGCTTTATTGCCTTTGATTATGATTGCCCAATTGCTAGGATAGATCTAGTAGAGACTTGTGACACCTCTTACTAGGTTGCTCCCTAGACTAGTACTTCTAGTTTGATTCTCTTTGCTTAAGCTCTTCCTAAGCATTCAATCCTTGGACGATACCTCACGTACTACAACTAGACCCCGTCAATCTTGCGGGCTAGGAGCGGTAGTTAGGTTCTTACAAATTTTAAAACTTCCGACAACAATACATACATACATACATACATACATACATACATACATACATACATACATACATACATACATACATACATACATACATACATACATACATACATAAATACATACATACATACATACATATATATATATATTGAGAAGTTGTTGAGGAGGCAGTGAATGACGATTTTGGAGAATATGCAGTGATGAAACGCATGATGGAAGCAAGGGGAAGAAAGTGAAAATGGAGAAGATTGCTTGGACAAGCGCAAGGACACATACGATGATGATGATGATGATGATGATGATGATGATGATGATGATGATGATGATGATGATGATGATGATGTTTAGGAAGAGAATTTGGCAGTGCTCAACAATTAGAATTGTGAAGATGAGATTCCAGATGAGGATGATTTTAATCCAGACACTTAAGTTGAGTCGAATGACAAAGAGGAACAAACTGAAGCGATGGGTAAAGGTGAACTATTAGTAGATGTTGTATTCGGCTTAAGGTAGACATTCTACAGTGGGAGTGAGTTTAAGAAACATATTATTAAGTACATTTTGGGGACACAGAGAAAAGTTGTGTACGATCGATCGATGGGAAAAAAAATTGGGGCTAAATGTAACGGAAAAGGTTTGGATGGTGTATCTACTTCTCAGTGGAGAAGCATATAATAATGGATGGTGAAAGTATATGTCAAGAAGAATATTTGTCATCCAAGCAATAAGTGCAAGCTTAAAAAAGTTCTACGATTGCGGATAATGTTGGAGGATATAAGAAAAGATCCTGACATGAGTGCTCCTACGACACAAAAGAAAATTTTACGAAACTATTCAACATCATTATATACAATGCTCAATCACGGATAGTGAGGCATATGGCGCGTGATAAGCAGCAAGTCGAGTGCAATGAGCACTTTGCAAGGCTAGGGGATTGTGAGTTAGAGCTCATTCGGTGTGCTTTATATTAACATTTTGTTTTAGGTCTTATGTAAAAGATACCTAATATTTTATTTTATTTTTTTGTAATTTAGTTCAAATCCAGGATTGAGATCATAACAACTAAAAAAACAAAACAAAAAACAAAGTTTTTTTGTTGCTTATACATTTTCTTTGTTGCATTAAGTTCCTTGGAACTAAAGCTGTTGGCACGTCATTGGCTTAGATGGTACTTTTCTGAAACATCATTCATTGCAAGGATTGATTCTAACTGCAGTAGGTAGAGACTCAAATAATCGTATTTACCCAGTAAAATAGGGTGTTGTAACAGCTGAAAACAATGACAAATGACAAGCGGTGCTTTATTCAGAAATGGAAGGTTAGTTTAGATTGGGGCTTAGGTGAGCATGTAACTATTATTTCATATTAGCATATGGGTTTGCTTCATGGTGTTTCAGTTGAGATGCAAAGAGCATAACATAGATTTTGTGCTAGCACATTTATTTAAACATAAAAAAGAACCACAAGTATAACACTTTGGAGCCTATGTTTTGGTGTGTTACAAGTAGCTACAACGAGGCTGGTTTTGAAAGAAATGTAGCTACTTTCATAGAATTTGATCCAAAGGAATTTGATGTTCTATTTCAAAAAGATCCTCACACTTGGTACATAGCCTTTTAAAAGTTGGATCTTTTATTTCTGACACCCTAAATAACTTCACATAGTCCTTTGATTAAACTTTACATATTACCAGAAAGAAGTCATTGGTTAAAGTTTTGGAACCAAATAGAAGATATATGATGCAGAGAATTGCTAATAGGTTTAAGATATCTTCTAAGGAAATTAGTGCATATAACGTAAATCAAAGAAGAAAGTTTTTAAGTCGTGTTATGAAGTTCAAAATTGCTATTCGATTTCTAGTACTAGTGGTGAACTCCAAATAGTGGAATTTGGTAATGGCTACAAGGTGAGCTTGAGTGACTGCAGTTGTGCTTATCGATAGTGGAATTTGTCTGGTATTCCATGCCATCGTATTGCTTCTTCCATCCATGATAATGGATTGACTGTCGATGACTACATTTTAGATTATTATTTTACCCTACAGTGGCAAAATGTCTAAAGGAATGTGTTCAAATCTGTAAAATTTCTGAAATTTTAGAATGTTTCTTCTGTAAAACACATTCAAGCTTATCCTTACAATACTTTTCCTGGAAAATGTAAAGGTGAAGCAAGGACAAAAGGTGTTCATGAATCACCAAAGAAAATCAAACAAAAGTAGGCTTTCAAAGCAAGCGAAGTTCATTGTGGTATATGTGGTGAAGGACTCAATTCACGGAAGTTTTCCTCGCGAGGTATAAATTACATTGGCTACTTCATATTGGTTTTAAATGAATTTTATTTGCCAATCATGGTACTTCTTATGTTGCAGTCTAAGAGTGTAGGGAAAAGCGTAAACGTCTCATTAAGGAAAGTTATGTTGAGGAAGCTAAAATAGAAGATGTCTTGTCCACGACACCTTCAATAACATAACATGATCTTTGGACTTAACTACTCTGTTATAACTCTTTTGGAATGTTATCAGCTATGTCTCTTTGTTGCTTTGGACTTAACTACTCTGTTATAACTCTTTTGGAATGTTATCAGCTATGTCTCTGTGTTGCTTTATTTTTGGCTGTTAAACTAATCTGTTTGTTTTAGATGTTATCAACAATGTCAATTTGTTGCCTTTATTTATGGATGTGTTGTTTATACTAATGGATGTAAAACTAAGCTAATATCGTTTTTCACTTGGATAAAAAATTAATCTAATGTTTCTATTTTTTTTTAGATGTATAACTAATCTGACGTTTCTCTTTTTGGATGTAACACTAATTTTATGTTTTTTGTTTGCGAAATTTCTCTTTTGGAATGTTATCAGCTATGTCTCTTTGTTGCTTTAGTTTTGGCTGCTAAACTAATCTGTTAGTTTTTAGATGTTATCAACCATGTCAATTTGTTGCCTTTATTTATGGATGTGTTGTTTGTACTAAAGGAAGTAAAACTAAGCTAATATCGTCTTTCTCGTGGATATAAAGCTAATCTAATGTTTCTATTTTTTTAGATGTATAGCTAATCTCACGTTTCTCTTTTTGGATGTAACAAAAATTTATGTTTTTTGTTTGCGAAATTTGTATCTAAACTTAACATATAATCTAAATTTGCAACAATCACCAACACGACATCATTTTAAATCTTAGAACTACTCACACCAAAAAATATTAAGCATTGAATGTATTACGTTTAATCTGAACATGGATAATTTTATTTAAGCACAATTACTTAGATTTATAAAAAAAACTATTTAGAATTCATAATCTTAAAATTATTTACGTTATATTTCTTCTTCTGCATTATTTTCCACATCACTTCGAAGCTCGCTTATTGTCTTTTTTAATTTTTTGATAACTTTATTCTTCTCTCGAATCTCATCTCAAGCTTCAATCAATGTTGTCTTATGCAATTCATAAGCCTCTTATTAATCGAACCACCAAAAGACTTGCACTCGTCTCTTTTTTGAAAATACATTCGTATTTTAACTCATTTCACACCAAAAATCAACAAATTTAAATCAACATATTACGTACCTTATATCTCTGACATCCATGAAAGAATCTCCAAGAGTATTATCTGTCCATGCTTGTGAACTTCGTCAGTAACACACAATAATACAGTTTCGGCCATTCGATCTTGAATGAACTGACTCCTACTATTACTTTGATCATGGACTCAACTCCACCACTAGCTCACTTCTTTGGAATCGTAAGCCCAAGTTACGTATAACCCTAAAAACTAAAATTAGAATTTTGAGTTTCATTTTCTTACCAAGGTGTGGATTGTTTTTAAGTTCAGGGGTCGGTGAGATCTCTACTATGAGTTAGGTTTAAACTGGGATCGGGTTATATTATAATAAATGTGAGTTTGGCCCACTAAAAATTACATTAGTAAATTAGAAATAAATTTGTAGTTTTCACAATATTTTTATTTAGTATGTATGCGTTACCATGCGAAATACAAATTTTGTGATGCTTGTGACATATTATGAAACTTGGAATGTGTTCTGATGCATTACCTTTTAGCTGGTGTAGATGGCAAAAGATTTTTATATAACTCATCTAATGAAATGGATTTTTACACACACAATTGACCGTTTTTTACACACACAATTGACCGTTTTTTACATCAAAACCCATTTATTAAGCTTCCAATAAGGTACTCTCCGCTTGGGGGAGTGGTACAACCGTAGTACTTACATGGGTGAATAAAGAGTTTTGGATCTTGCTTTCTTAACAAGATCATCAACAGTTGAATTCAGAGTTCTCGAAACATAAAAAAATATTGAAAGCAAGGAAAAAGCTCTTAAACGAGACAAAGTCTTTAAGTTTCGAAGCAAAAGTTGGTCATTCGTCTGGGTTGTTCACCAATGAGACCAATTGAATACTATTTGTTTCGAAAGATACATCCACCTAAGAAGCCATTATTAAACATTTTATGGCCCATAACAGTACTTCTAGTTCCGAAAGCAGGGGGAATGGTTGACATGTGCACTTTTAAGCCCAAATTGGCGTATTTGTCCCCCTTCAAAGATCGCCAATCCATACCCGCTGACTGGTGCTCCAATACTCCAAGAACCGTCTACATAACAAGTTTTTTCATTCGCTTCCCGAGGGGCCATGGGGGTCGGCATTGTTCTCTCCTAAGAAACCAATTCCTCTTCGGCCTCTTCTTCATGTGGGTGAACCCACGCAGATGCTTCTTAGGTAACATGATCAAAGATATCTTGCTGCGATTCTCGGAAGTTATCAAAAATCACACGGTTCTTGTCCCTCCTAATATACCACAGATACCATGGAAACACTTGTAAGGCCTCCTCAAGAATCCCTAATTTCTATGATTTCCCGAATAGAAAGGTGAAATTTCCATACAGAGATTGGCAAGGAAATCGAGATGGAGCCGAGGGAATAGGTACTAAGGTCCATACTTGTCTTGATGGAGGACATTCAAAAAAGAGATGATTAATAGATTCTTCCTCCGCTCCACAAGTTGGACAATGCTTCTCTTTGCTAATATGCCGGTAGAATAATCTTTGGCATGTTACCAGACACCCTGATAGACATTGCCATACGAAATGTTTTAGTTTTCGTGTGGTTTTTAATTTCCATGCATGCTCCAAAGGTGTTGCCATTGTAGGTCCCTGAACAAGGGGGATCACAAGCACGACGAGATAATTCTCTCGTGGCCCAGTATCCTGACCTGACAGTATAATTGCCTGAGGTCGTATGGGACCAACTTTAGCTATCGCTGGAGTATGCTTTAGCTGGTCTAGTTCCTAGTATGCGTTAGATATCATCCAAAATGAATAATTCTCGGAGGTGATCCTCTCTCCATTTTTTGTAATGGGATCAATTAGGTTATTAACATATGAATGGGGATCTTTCTCGACAATAACCCCTATCGGTGGTCTGGCCGGGGTATCTGGAATCCAGGGTTCGCTCCAAACCCTTGTAATCATACCAGATCCTGTGGTTCTTCGGAGTCCCGAGAGTAAGAGAAGTTTTGATGCCATTATTCCAGCCATATGAAGGCCGATTAGATTTTTCAATTTCTAATGGTCCACAATACCTGAAATATCTCCCTCTCAAGACTCCACTCAAGAGAAAATTAGGGAATCGGACTAGTCTCCACGACTGCGTTGCGAGTAGAGCTAAGTTGAAATCCTTGAAGGTTCTGAACCCTAGATCACCCTCAGAGAGTTGGGTACACAACTTGTCCCATGCCATCCAGTGGATTCCACTACTCTCCGTTTTAGAGCCCCCACCAAAATTTAGCTATGGCACTGCTCAGTTTGGAGCAAATTGTTTTGGCTAACAAGAAACATGACATTACATATGTCGGAATGGTCTAAGTCATTGATTTGATCAACACCTCCTTCCCACCTTTAGAGAGAAATTTAGCAGACCATGAGTTAATCCTGCTTCGTAGGCGGTCTCTCACAAATTCAAAGACTTGCATCTTTGATACACAAATCTTCTCAGGTAGCCCTAAATATGTCCCCATTTCTCCTTCCTGACGGATACCAAGGGTCATCTTTATGACAACTCTCTCAGCGATCGGAACATCATTTCCAAACATTTCGGAAGATTTGGACAAATTGATTTTCTGACATGCAAATTCGTCATATAAGCGAATAATATCTATAATCTCCTTACTTTGAGCTTCGTTTGCGGGACAAAAGAAGAGGATGTCATCGGCGAATAGGAGATGAGAGGTTGATGGGCTTGCACGGGATATTTGGATTCCTTGAATTTGCCCATGCCACCCTGCTTCCCTAAGTTGAGCAATCAGGGCTTTTGTACATAAGATAAAGAGGTGCGAGGATAATGGGTCTCCCTGTCTAATTCCACGGGTGGGATAACATGTCCTTGTGGCACTCCATTAAGGAGGATCCAATAAGTTATTGATGTTATGCAGCTCATAATCCAGTCAACCCATCTATTTTCGAGTCCCATCTTAATCATCAAGGCCCTTAGAAAGTCTCATTCCACCCTATGATAAGCCTTACTCGTATCTGTTTTTATTGCCATAAAAAAAATTTCAGCAAGCAGGGTTAGAGCGAAGGGCGTGGAAATTTTCTTGGGCAATGAGAATGTTTTCTGTGATGAGTCTTCCTGCCACAAAGGACTGATTGTGTCTCGGAAATTAGTTCCGGAAGTATGTGCTTTAGGCGTCGACTCAGAACTTTTGAAATCACCTTATAGCCCACGTTGCAAAAACTTATTGGCCTTTATCCGGTCATTTCTCTCGGTCTTTCAGTATTTGGGATCAGACAGATGTTTGTTTCATTAAGCTTTTTGTCAAAACTACATGTTTCAAAAAAAAATCATCATATGCATAAGATCTTGTCCTACGACATCACAAAAGTTTTGGTAGAAAAGTGTTGTCATCTCATCCGGTCCTGGAGATTTCCCCGGTTTAATGGAGAAGAGTGCTTTTCTAATTTCACCCTCTGTGAATTCCTTTGTTAGGACGTTGTTCATCCTTTCTGTTACTTTCAATGGGACCACCCGGAGTGTGCGATCGTACTTCCTCATATTAGAGGAGGTAAATAGTTCCTTAAAATAATTCACGGCCACCTTCTCAACACCCGACTCGTCATCTATCCACACACCATCTTTATCTTGCAGGCCTAAAATAAGATTTTGGGCACATCTTTGCTTGGTAGATGCATGGAAGAAGCTTGTATTCATATCTCCTTCTTTTAGCCAGTACCCTACTTTTCAGCTTCAAATATTTCTCCTCCTCTAGGAATGATTTGCAAAGGTCTGATTTTAGCTCCTTCAAGGTTTCGTATGTAATATTTTCATCAGGTTGGCATTGGTCTATGTGGTCCTTTAGGTTATCTATCAGCTTTTTCGAATTTGATTTGGACTTTTTTTCCAAACAAAAATAGCTCGACGACAGCTCTAAATTTGATATGATAGAGGTTTCGGGCGACCGTCCGAGGCTCGTCCCCAACCTTCCATGACTGCCTCTTTAGTCATGCTTGCCTATCCACCGTTTATCGAAAACAAAAGTCTTCCCAAGCTTTTGGAGAGTTTTCTGAATATTTGCTAGGAGTGTTCTATGTTCTGAACCCCACATTTTTAAATACTCCATATTAATGTGGTAAAAGAGATTATGCCAATCTTCATTACTCATAACTCTATCAAGTTTGCACTTCACCATACCATTTTTACGTCTACCCGCCCATGACAATGGGTTTCCTTGGTATAGGAATTCCAATAAACCGCAGTTGTGGATCATTGCTCAGAAAGGGAGAAAGGATGTCTCAGATCTTTTTTCCCCTCCGCGCTTCTCATGGTTCCCTACTATCTCATCGAAATCGCCGATAGTGAACTATGCACCAAGTCTATTCACCGCGATACGGGTGAGTCTTTCCCAAACTAGTTCTCGGTATTCAATCACCAGATCACCATAGACAAAAGTCAAAAATACTCAGTCTCCATCTATCATCGTCTCAATTTCCATGATACGAACATTTATAAATAATAGTTTAACCGGATAATCTTTAGAATAAAAGAATGCAAGACCTCCACTCAATTCGGTCGGGTCCATAGTGAGCAAACTATCAAACTCTAATGTAACTTAGAGGTCTTGCAAAACATGACGATTATTTTTAGTCTCCGATAGAAAAGGAAAACCTAGAGAATATGATAGACACATTTCTTCCGGTCGGCGCTTGGTTAACTTCGCATCTGCCCCTTGACAATTACATACTAGAATCCTCATTCGATCGTATTGGGTGGGTCTTGGAACCCCACTAAACCCATCATTGAGCGACTAATATTGAAATTGATTTCTAGCATTAAAGAGATGCGATCCCATATACGAGAGAACCATTGTAGTAACATGTACCAACAATAAGAAGTAGATTTCTTTATAACAAGAGAGATGATCAATATTGTACCGAATTCATATGATAAACATTTTAGATCTAAATTTATTCTTTCCATAATGGAAAATTTTACATCAAAAACATTAAAATGATCTGAGAACAAATATTGAATTTCACTTAACAACTCCATACGGGAGGAAAAGAAAATCACAAAATTGGTTCCTTTCGAATAATTCATTAAATCTTCGATTAAATGGAGCTTAAACTGATAAAGATGAGCTAAATTCATCCCATTAACCACTTTCTTTACCCAAGCCCACTTTGAGCTTGCAACAGATGGTGGAAAGCGCCTCTTGATGGTGGGAAACGCATCTTGGTGACGGAATCATCGGCAAATTGCTACTGGGACGGAAACGGGGACAGGAAACGAGAACGGGAACGGGGACGGGAAATAGCTAACTTAAAATTTCTAGAAACGGGTACGGTATAGGTACGACAATATATATGAACAAGTAGGGTAGATAAATGCAATCTATTAGGGATAAACTGGTTCAAAATGTTAATATGCAATGTGATATAGCTAAAAGAAACCACCTATAATATTTAATTTACTGAAAACAAGTATAAAACAAATAAATAAAAGACGGAAAATAGTTAAATTCTACGTAAAGAATATAGACAACACTATTAAGTTTCCTACGTATCCCCATGAAGTATCGGATTGGGGACGTTTCGGGTACGGGGAGGACTACCTAATTGAAGTATATGTGCTATCGAAAAAGGATTCCGGTGAGTAATTGTAGTCACCGGCCGCCATCAGGAGGATAAGATCTTTAAGTTGACTCATCGGCAGAGGCCTCAAGTGGAGCAACGGCGGAGCGGTCAGAGGGCCAGCGATTAGCAGCTGCATATTCCTCCATGTGCTCCTCTGTGGAAGAGCAATAGAGACGTGAGGAATCATTGAGGTTGATTCCAAAGAAGCGCAACCTCGAATCTATCTCGGCGGTGTCAAAATACCTTGCGGGAGGAGAGAAAGACCTTCCGGAGATCCCCGGGAAGAGAACATAATCACACTGGTTTTACGAAGTTCCGACACGGACACAGAGTAGATCCGTGGACGAAAACACACAATTGATCTGGATACTGGAAGAATCTGCTTTAATATTCGGGAACCAAATAGTCTCTGCTTCCCAATACACAAAGCAACTTTGCCAACCAAGCCGATACAACGTATTTTCAAGTATGACAACCACTAACCCTTTCACACGCATGTAAAAATGATCAAAATAAGATTAAAAGTTTTACTAAGACTTTAAAAAATAAAAGCACATAGAGAAGCATAGAAAATACAATAAAACCGGTCTCTCAGTCAAGAAACCAAACATGTTGAAAGAGATAATATAGATGAATTTTGCTGAGCATACAAAAGCTCCTAAAAATGCTCTTTCAGTTCATTTTTTAACCCTTCCATAGCTTCAAAACTCTATCTTTGCCACCCGAAACTACTTTCTCACCATCAGGACTCCAGTCCACCGCAAAAACCTATCAACACCGCAGAAACAAACAAACAAATTAACAGGGAGAAAACATTAGAGCATTGAATGTGTTAGTGGTAAGTAACCTCATCTGCATGACCGGGAAGATCTTGTTTTAACTTTTTCGTTCTAATTTCCCATATCTGTGCAAGTAACAAACTTTCTGATTCAGCATCTATGACAAATATACTCTCTCTCGTACTTTCTATATTACATGAAATCGAGTTTTTTTACCTTAAGAGTAGAATCTTTACTTCCACTCAAAAGCAATCTACTGTCTGCGGACCAACTTATCTGATATACAGGTCCAACATGGCCTCGGAAAGCTGTTACAAATTGTCCCGTGATACCATTCCATACCCTAACTGATCTATCGAACGATGCACTTGCAATCCATTTCCCATCAGGTGAGAAGTAGACATGATTTACAAGCTGTTGATTTCACCAAAATTAAATATAAAAGAATCAAGAAGTAAGACCACAAAACCTAAGCGGAAAGAAGGAAATTCTCAAGTAACTTACCTGTTGATGACCGGTCAAGCGCTTTTTAGGTTGTTTGCTAACAGATGGTTCCCAAAGGAACATAGTGAAATCATCAGAACCTGAGACTAATCTTTCAGGGGAATCCCCTTTTGTCTGGTTGTATCTTTCGAGCGCCTACAATATAAAGAAGCCAACAAATTTTCCAAAGGGAGAAATTAGAATCAAGGTAAAAGAGTAGAGCTAATCTCAACTGTAATGTGGAGTGACAAGCTTACCTTTTTCATTTCTTCATTCGGAGGATATTGTCTTCCAGTGTGGTCAAAAGCTCCTGTGCGAAGAACATATTCGGTGCTCAATGCAAGGGAGTTAACCCAATGCCCATGCCCCTAAGGTAACAGAGCGAGATGGTCAAAAGAGAAACAAGCTACGGGGTCAACACATACGCCATTTATAATGATACAATCAGGCTAGAATCACATCCGTAACTGATTATAAAGTTTTTGGGGATCCTAGACAGAAGAGGAATGCGACTGATACTAATNTCCTAGAAAGAAGAGGAATGCGACTGATACTAATGCAGAGGGGGAATGATCAAAAAAAAAAAAAAAAAAAAAGATTACCTTCAATTCACGAATGAGCTTCCCCTGTGTAGTCTCCCACATCTTTATGGTACAATCTTGGGAACTGCCAAACATAAGACAGACATTTGAATAGAAAGCAAGTGAATAACATGGAATTATATACCTAACAAGTGATTGTAGAGCTTAAACAAGAATAACTAGCAAAAGAGACTGCAAATTTAAATTCATTTCATTATATTGCTATCATATACAAGATTCCCACATTATACCAACGACGAAATGATCTAAGGTATTAACTGCAAACTACAGTGAAATGCTTTTCAAAACACATTAGGCACAAAGAAACATACCCTGTATAAAGATTCATATACAAGATTCACACATTATACCAACGACGAAATGATCTAAGGTATTAACTACAAACTACAGCGAAATGCTTTTCAAAACACATTAGGCACAAAGAAACATACCCTGTATATATGATTCCATCTCCGCCCCATTTGACACAAGTCACAGCAAGTGTGTGTCCACTGAGACAGATTATAGATTTTTTCAGTGTAACATCCCATATCCTTGCATCCCCATCTTTGCTAGAAGTTACAAATCGACGACATGGAGAACTAAGGTGGACTGGTTCCCACGAGATACCAGTAATCCATTTCTTGTGACCCTACATAATGTTTCAATGGTAAATCAGTAAAAAAAAAAAAAAAAGACCATACGAAAATTATCAAAAGATAAATTTTGAAGAGTGTAAGGACTTCACTGTAAGTGGATTGCCGTCTAATTCTCCTTTGGTTGAATTCCAACAGCAGATTTCCCCGGATTTACCACCACTCACAAGATGCTTACCATCCGGAGACCAAGCGATTGAGAGAACCCAATTTCGGTGCCCTGAAAAGATGAGAGGTTATCATAAGGAGGGGACTCTTACTACGCATGGCAGGAAGCAAAACATAGAACAATGGAGATGAAATATTCGAACCTTTGCACGTAAACAATGGAGTTTCAGTGTTGAGATCCCAAAGCCGGACAGTAGTATCACCTGAACCACTTGCTAACTGCTTACCGTCAGGACTAAATGAAACACAAAGAACAGCTTCGGCATGACCTAAGATTGTAAAGGAAACCAAGTCAGCTTAAGGAAACAATTTACATTAGACAGTAAACCTCTTAACTAAAACAATTTTGAAACTAAAAAAAGAGAGGAGAAACTGAGATACCAGCAATTGTTTGAGAGCAACGGTTAACAGGGCGAATACGAAAAACGGCTTGTTGTTGATAAACAATTGTCAAAACCTTCTCCACAGATACTGAAATGAAGAATATTGCAAGGAACATAATAATTAGACAAAAAAATTGAGAACCATAACTAATTAATGAGTATGAGTGTGTGTTTCACCTTTGTTTTTCTCCAAGTAAGATCC
This sequence comes from Anastatica hierochuntica, assembly GCA_900406275.1. NCBI lineage: Eukaryota > Viridiplantae > Streptophyta > Magnoliopsida > Brassicales > Brassicaceae > Anastatica > Anastatica hierochuntica. The sequence continues at coordinate 2,908 of OVAN01010565.1, read as the reverse complement.
TACAGAAACAAGAAGCTCTTCGTCTGATATATAGAAACTGTAAGGTAACATCTCCTCCTGAGGATCATTTAAAAGACATTTGAAACCCAAAATTTTCAGATTCGGCAAATCAGGATTGAAATATTAGAGTCAAAAGAAGAGAGAAAGTGAGATAAATTGTTACGTTGTTGAGGAACTTATTGACGAGCTGGGTAAGCTGTAAAGGACCAGCGTTCTGAGGAATATACATGGCAGAACCTAAATGAGTTCCTTCTGGGTCTGTTAATAGACACATCACCGTCTTCCCCATCTGTCCTTCCTCAGTTTCCATCATCTTCTGAGAGAGAGAGAGCTCAGCGACTAAACTCCAACTTGGTGTTGTTGGCGTTTGGAGACAGAGAGAGTTGAAGGAGGAGGAGACCCAATTAGGATTTTTTTTTAGGGTTTAGGGGTTATAAACCAAATCATTTTCACGAATAATAGAATTACAAAATTTTAAAAAAATTGAATTAAAAAAAAAACATCGCCGTCGCCGTCTGTGGGGATCGAACCCACGGCCACGGGATTAAAAGTCACGCGCTCTACCACTGAGCTAAGACGGCTTTTATGATTTACTTACTATTTATTAATTTTAAAATACCATATGTACACACAGTCCAATTATCAAATAAACTATATAACTACAAATAGAGAAGGAAAAAAAAAAAAATTGGTTATTGTTAAAATAGATGGATAATTATCCATTTAGATTAATTTCTTACTTATTTTCTCTCTAAGTCATCTCCACCAACTCTCCATACATTATTTAATGTTTTTTCACTAGTATGTATAGATGGATGATGCAAGAAGAGTGATAACAAGAAGAAACATTCTTACTGAGCGGCACAAGTGGTCCAGTGGTTACCACCTCTGTTGGCCAAGCTCACTTACCTGGGTGATGCCCTTTTCAGGGANATGATGCAAGAAGAGTGATAATAAGAAGAAACATTCTTACCATCAAATCTCATGTTCTCTTTCTTTCCCTTCTTTATCAAGTTTTTCTCAAAACACATATAATACATATTTTATAATATACAATATTTAACACGTTATCAGCACGATCGCCTCTGTTTCATAATTCGTTTCAATACCGAAAATATAAGGTTTATTTATGTTTAAGTTATTTAAATTTATATTTATTTAATTTAAATTTTAAATATTTTTCGAAAGGACATGCACCGCCTGTCAATTTGAATTTATGTTTCTTAAAGGACAGACACTGTCTGTCAAGTTTTTTTAATTTATGCTTAAGCTAACAAGCTAACTATTTTAATTTATGCAAGCTAACTTTTATTTTACGTTATACGCTAACTCAGCGCACAAGATGGCTAGGTCGTCGCGCAAAGCTAACCGTTTATTTTTTATATGTCTTGTTATTCTTAAAGTTTTATTTCTTTTATCAAGCAAAATTTAAATAACTATGTTAAATTAAACATACAGTTATCATGTCAAATTTGGCGAAGCTCGAAATTATTGCCCTTGATATTTTTTGGAAATAATTATATGACATGGGCAGTAGGTGCAAAAACGTACCTAAAATCGAAAGGGCTTCTTGAAACCATAGATGGTTCAAAAGCGACCTCAGAGGAGAAAAATGCGAAAGCCATGATGTATCTCTGCCACCATATTCATGATGGTTTAAAAGATGAATACATTATAAAAGAAGATCATGCAGATCTTTGACAATATTTGAAAGAAAGGTTTAATCACCAGAAATATATGATCTTACCGAAAGCCAAACATGAATGATTGAATCTCCGATTTCAGAATTATAAAAGCGTGAGTGAGTATAACTCCGCTTTATTTGGAANGTGAGTGAGTATAACTCTGCTTTATTTGGAATTACTTCTAGGATGATACTATGTGGAGAGAGTGTTACTGACTACGATATGCTAGAAAAACACTCANACTCCAAACATTTCATCCTGGAAATGTAATTTTACAAGAACAATACCGGGCAAATGGATTCACCAAGTATTCACAATTGATGCAAGTTCTTCTTGTTGCTGAACAAAAAAATGAACTTGTAACGATGAACCATCAAACACGTCCAATAGGATCAGCTCCATTCCCAGAAGTGAATGTTGCATCAACTAGTTACACTAACTGGAGAGGATGTGGAAGAGGACGCGGCAGAGGTCGTGGTCATGGTCGTGGTCAAGGTGGTGGATGAGGACATGGTAGAGGGATTTAAGCCCACAATTTCAAAGCGGGAAAGACCAATAGAAATTTCCAAGAAAATGAAGTTGGTCATGGAATAAAGAAAGAGAATGTTTGCTATAGATGCGGCATGAAAGGACATTGGGCTCGTACTTGTCGTACACCCAAACATTTGGCCGATCTATATGCAGAATCACTTAAGAAGAAGGAAAAGAATGTTGAAACCAACTTCGCCTCTGATGAGTTCGAACCCTCTTTTTCGGGCCTAAATGAAGACACTCATTTTGACATCATTGAATTCCTCGTTGATCCCGAAGCATCAACTGAGAAACAAAATAACTAAATCGATGTAATATGATAACTGGTGTTTCAGAAACTATATGTTTTTTGGTAGATTTTCTACAATGCTTTTGGAAATGGTTTGTTGTAAAATATTTTATAAAGTCCTTTTGCTTGTTGAACTTATCTGTTTTGTTAATTCATTTTTTATATCTTGACACCAGAAGATGTAAAATGTTGAGACTCAAGACGGAGATATATGTTTGGCAGATAGTGCAACAACGCACTCTATACTTAAAGATGAAAAATATTNAGTCTCAAAATAAAGGATTCCGCCGGAAGCGTGAATACCTTATCTGGTAATGCAAAAAATTATAATAGGCTCTGGAAGAGCAAACTTTTTAATGCCAAGGGGAACAAAATTTGAAATAGACGATGCATTGTACTCCCC
>OVAN01010564.1:0-15622 GCA_900406275.1 Anastatica hierochuntica | reverse complement strand
TGAACCTTATTAAAAATACGTAGTGTGTTGTTGTTTTTGAAGATATTATTTAGAAGAACGGATTGGAGAATATTAGTTGGAAGAGGCTTGGTGTGCTCTATGTACTTATCCCTCTTAAGTAATGCATACACATTAAAACTCTTACAATTTTTGGTATCCTGGCTTTCGTTTTTCTGCAAGTTGNTTTTGGTATCCTGGCTTTCGTTTTTCTGCAAGTTGTGCCTTATTTTAAAATGCCTTTTTCTGCAAGTTTGTATCTTCTCCCATGACCGTGAGCTCTCTCTCTTTGAATTTACGCTTTAGTAATTTTTTCGAGTATGTTCCTTTTATGCAGTTTTCTAATGATCTTGTGCCAAATCTATTCTTTTATGTTATTCTTAAACTGGAACGATGTTATTTGGAAGTGGCTCGATGACTTTCTATTTGGACAACATGATTTTCCATTTTCTGAAAGACAAGCTGATATGCTCTATTTTTTTTTATCTTTGTTTCTATTTCTCGCAATCTTGTGAGAGACATTTTTAATTTAAAGTCAGTCCTTTTGTTTTGGTTTTGACGGGCGAAAAAACTATAACGAAATACAAGTACAAGTAGAATAATCAAAACATCAAGTCGTGTATTCTATATGTTTTGAAGCTAGAAAACCAATTGAACTTCTTGTTTGTGGAAAAAATTTTCTGCAACCCTTAATTTGATCAATGCTTGAGACTTCTCTCGCATTTTAGTTTTTTCCTATTGCTCATCTGATGAAATTGATGTTGCAAGGACCTTTTAAATTCTGCATTTGTATTACTACTCATCATGTGCTAATTTGGTTTCTCTGTTTTGTGACCACGGAAATGTTCTGGACATGGTGGCTTCATTGCAAGTTTCTTGTATCTTTTTTTTGGGAAGTACTTACCACATAATGGTTCTATCCAAATACTTAAATCCTAACTGACGATTAGTCATGCGATGTTTTGTCCATTGGGTGAAATTGCACCAACATAAAAATGAAAATACAAATCAAATACATACAAAAATTAAGTTTTCTTTATGCAACGTAAATACATAAGAGTAGATAAGATATCGTAATCTTAATCAAAATATATATAAAATCAACTAATCGAATGTTAAATTTATGAGAAAACATACCATGCCCGTGCACGGCACAGGCTAACACCTAGTTGTATACCTAAATTACAATTTTCTGTTGACTCGATGCTTGATGTTATATTTATATATTCGCGGAAATAGTATATCTATGAAAAATAGTCTTCCTATTTTATATTTCATATTATCATGTCTCCTTCTGCGAACACTTTCTCTGCCACTATTACAGAAAATGTAACCACAAACACATAAACTCTTCTTAACATAAACATGTCAAATGTTACCAAACTCTCTACTGAGAATTACCTTATGTGGAGCTTGCAAGTACATGCTCTCTTTGATGGCTACAACCTTGCAGGTCATCATGATGGTTCCATCGTTGGTCTTTCTACAACTGTCACTGTAAATGACTAGATCTCGAACAATCCGGTGTATACATTTTGGAAACGCCAAGATCGGTTAATTTTTAGTGCTCTTCTCGGTGCCATCTCTTCCACCATTCAGCCCATCATCTCTAGAGCGACGATAGCAGCTTTAAGTGTGGACTATGTTGTCCTCTACCTATGCTAAACCTAGTCGGGGTCATATTAAGCAAGTGAAGATGCAACTTAAGAATTGGAAGAAAACGAATAAAACTATCGATGTGTACCTACAGGGACATCTTGAACAACTTGCTATCCTTGACAAGCCTGTGGAGTTGGAAGATCAAATTGATTTAATTCTCAAAGGTCTTCATGAAGACTATAAAACAGTGGTTGATCAAATAGAAGACCGAGATTCACCTCCTACATTTACTGAGCTTCATGAAAGGCTCCTTAATTATGAAGCTAAATTGTTAGTTTCTTCTGGATCGTTACATTCAGCCCTTCCTGCTTCAGCCAACACGACTCAATATCGCAATAGCCATGACCATCATAGGTCCAATACTCATCATCGCAACAGCTCCAAACACCATTCAGATTAGCAACAACAACATACGCTTTCCAGGCAGGATCTGAGATGTCATAGACCCTACTTTTGGAAGTGTCAACTCTGTAATACTCATGGCCACAGTGCCAGAAGGTGTCCCCAGATGCAAACGCTTCAACAACAGTCTGTGATGAGTTCGTACACTCCTTGGAAACCTCGAGCTAACATGGCAGTAACTTCTCCATATCTGGCTAGCAATTGGTTATTGGACAGTGGGGCTATCCATCATATAACTTTGGATCTCAACAATCTCTCCCTCCAGCAACCTTACCATGGATGAGAAGATGTTCTCGTTGCCAATGGCTCTGGTCTTCCTATCACGCATACGGGTTCCACTGTTTTCTCTTCTTCACATCATGATTTAACTCTTGATAAAGTTTTGTGGGTTCCTGAAATTCACAAAAACTTTATCTCAGTTTATCGATTATGTAACACTAATCAAGTATCTATGGAATTTTCCTTGCATCTTTTAAGGTGAAGGATCTACAAATGGGGGACCTATTGCTCCAAGGCAGGACTAAAGATGACCTCTATGAGTGGTCCATCTCTAAATCACAAGTATCAACCTTACACCGCATCACCAACATCTAAGGCTACCATTGATTTGTGACACTCTCGACTAGGTCATCCTCTCTCAAGTTATCTTAATTGTGATTTCAAAGTTTTCATTGCATATTTCAGCTTCTCCTAAAATCATTTCTTTATATTCTGATTGTCAACTCAACAAAACCCATAAAAAACCTTTTTTACAACGTACAATTACTTCTACTCGTCCTTTGGAATATATATTCTTTGTTGTTTGGAGTTCACCTATTTTTTCTACTGATAACAACAAGTATTATCTAGTTTTCGTTGATCATTACACTAGATATACTTGGGTATATCCTTTAAAAATCAAATCACAAGTTAAAGATGTCTTTATAGCTTTCAAAAGTCTAGTCGAGAACATGTTCCATAATCATATTGTTGCCTTATTTTTAGATGATGGCGGTGAATTTGTTGCTCTCCGATCATTTTAAGCTTCCGCAGGTGTCTCGCATTTGACAACTCCACTACACACACCTGAGCACAAATGGGCTCTCTGAGAAGAAGCACCGTCATATTGTCAAAATGGGGTTCACCTTACTGCATACGGTGTCGATCCCAAAAGAGTATTGGCCTTATGTCTTTTCCACGGAGGTGTACTTGATAAATCGTCTTCATACACTAGTTTTATCTCTTGAATCACCTACCAGAGACTATTTGGAGTTGTGTCGAACTATAATAAGCTTCAAATTTTTGGCTATCTATGCTTTCCGTGGACTAGATCGTATAACATCCACAAGCTTCAAGATCGATATATCTTATGTGTCTTTCTTGGATACTCAAATACTCAAAGTGCCTACTACTGTCTTGACACCACCACGAGAAGAGTATATACATCTCGCCATGTTACTTTTGATGAGCACAACTTTCCTTTCTATTTGCTTCAATGGGGGTTCGTTTTTGGAGAAATCAGTGGAGTCTTCACCATCGCCGCCAAAATCCACTCATCAGGTCGTCCTTACACCGCTGCCGGAGCACCAGGTCTATCCTTCACCCGCCGGAGCCGTCATTGCCTTCCCCACCGTTATCATCGTAGTTTTTGTCTCAGGTAAAATTATTTAATTCTCAATCTTCTTCTTACGATAATGAGCTTTCAGCTTCTTCTTTTGGGCCTACACCCATGGTCCACTCTTCACTAAATAACTAATCTCTTTCATCAGCTCAACAAAACTTGACCCATAAAAATTCAAATCCAACAACTTCTAGTCCACTCCAAACTCCTACATCCTCATCTTCTCCATCAAAAAACCTTCTCATCCTATTTCCAATCCAAATTCCATTCAACCAGAACCTGTCCAACCTCTCCAAAAACAACATTCGATGATCACCCATGCCAAAAATAACTCTGACCATCGTTCTTAACAAACAAACACCAACCGAACCAAACACTCTTGCCCAAGCCTTAAAAGATGAATGATGGAGAAATTCAATGTCCTCAGAGTATGACGCTCAGTTACAGTTCCGTAGTTGGGATCTTATCCCACCTTAACCACATCAGAACATCATTGGATACCACTGGATGTACACGATCAAATACCGGCCATATGGAGAGATTAACAAGTTCAAATCGCACTTAGTTGCTCGGGGCTTTCATCAACAACAAGTTGTTGATTTCTCTGAAACTTTCAGTCCAATCATTAAGTCCACTACGAATCATCTTATGCTTGATATTGCAGTTGAGAAATCTTGGCAGCTCAAACAATTAGATGTGAACAATGCGTTTCTCCAAGGGGATTTACATGAGAAAGTTTATATGATGCAGCCCTCTGGTTTTATTAACAAAGATCATCTAGATCACGTGTGTTGTCTATGCAAGGCGATTTACGATCTCATGCAGGGACCTCGGGCTTAGTATTCCACTTTGAAACAGTATCTTCTTGACACTTGTTTCAATAATTCTCTCGTAGATACTTCCTTGTTTTTCTGCAACAGAGGGAGAAGTCTCACATATATTCTCGTATATGTTGACGATATAATTGTCATCGACAGTGATCCGTCAATCATTGCAACAATGCTTTAGTCTCTTGCTACAAGGTTTTCAATCAAATATTCTACTGATCTTCATTACTTTCTCGGTATCAAAGTTACAAGGACATCTGCTGGTGTTCACCTTATGCAACGCAATACATCCGCGATCTCCTTGCCAAAACAAATATATTAGAAGCAAAACCAGTCACTATGTCACTTCAACCGATGCAAAACTAAGTTTAAGTAGCAGTGAATTACTTAAGGATCCAAGCTTGTTCCGATCTATTGTTGGCAATCATTAATATCTATCATTCACCCGTCCCGACATCGCATTCATTGTGAATCGACTATCACAACTCATGCACCAGCCGACGCACGACCGTTTGACAGCCGCGAAACGCATACTAATCTTGCTGAACGCAGAATCATGGCATCATTCTCAAGAGTGACTCTCCTTTCACTCTACATGGATTTTTCGATGCAGATTGGACCGGAGATGTGGATGACTATGTCTCTACTAATGGCTATATCATCTACTTTGGAAGCAATCTTATTTCGTGATATTTTAAGAAACAAAAAGGGATTGTGCGCTCATCCACAGAAGTCGAGTACATCAACCAGACAGAAGTTGCCAACACTGCTATCGAGGTGCGTTGGATATGTTTACTTTTGCAGGAGCTTGGTATACATCAACCAGACAAACCGATCATCTATTGTGATAATGTCGGTGCTAGTTATCTATGTGCAAACCTAATTTTTCACTCGAGGATGAAGCATATCGTGCTAGATTATAACTTCATAAGGAATCAAATACAAGCCGGTAAGCTTCCAGTAGCTCATGTTTGGACACATGATTAGTTGGTGGATTCTCCAACCAAGTCTTTCTCTCGTCAACAATTCCATGTAGCATGCTCCAAGATTGGCATCATAAAAGTGACTCCATCTTGAGGGGGTGTAATAAAGAAATATGTATATATGTAATTGATTCTCTAGTAATGATGATATTGTCTCCTTAACATTAGATAGTCTATGATATGAATAGTTCTTAGAAGATACTTTAGATGATTATCTTCTTTGTATATATATATATGATTATCTTCTTTGTATACTATAGAAAATGTATTTTCATATCAAAGAAACTTTGATATGAAAATACATTTTCTATAGTAAAACCTACATAATTTTTTAAATAATCAAATGGTTATGATATAAAATTAATTAAACTTTTTTGGGTCAAAAAAGAAATTCACCCTTTTCAATTTTGGATTAAGATCATTAATAAAAACAATTTAATATGACGATGTTGAGAATTTTTTTAAATCTATATGTTTGAGCGACTAACTTCTTCATCCTAAAAAGCTCCTAGGCCCGCAACCCAATATGGGTTTGAACTTCGTGGTTTCAGTCCCCTGGTTTTCTTCCTAACCGGTTTCTTACTAAATTTGGTTAAAGAATATTTCCAGAGTGTTCTGACACTGTTCACCCACCCGGTTTTCATCACAATTTCGGCAAAAATTCAAATTACTAAACTGCTTCAAACCGGTCATCTTTCTCCTTTCAACGGAAAGTTGTCGGAAAAGCAAAGCCCGGTGGAGCAACAGGGTACGGCGCTGAAAAGTATCCTATTTCAAGACGCAGGAGAATGGCGGACCCTCAACCGATGCTCTCCTCCTGCAAAGTGAACAATATCGAAGCTCCTAAAAGAACTCTCTGCCAATTCGACGCCTCGGAGACATCATTCGCCGTTGACCCAAAGTTGGGTGCTTAAGCCACCGTACCTTCATCACCGGTCACGAGTTTCTCGGTGGAAACTCGAAGAAATTTCACACCCTTGGGTGCAGAACAATTTTAACGCAACTCCGTTTATCTTCCTCTGTTTCTTAAACAGAACACAGACTTACAGAGACTGATCTGTTTACTCTTCCCCATCTTGAGATGACGAACATAATCCCTTTCTCAGAAAAAGGCAAAGGAATAGCTCGAGAAAACTCCTCTCCCCCTCGTCGAGCTCGTGTAAGGGTCTCAGCTCCTAACAACTCAGAGCTCTTGCAAAAACACTCTCTCACTCTCATTGGAAGAGTGTTGAACCCAAAGATTCAGCGCATCTGGTTCCTAATACCGTGCTTCTCTGATCTATGGAAGACTTCCACTCGGCCTATAGGAGCTGAATTAGGAAATGGCCTCTTCCAATTCCAGTTTAGCTCTGAAGCGGATCTACAAATGGTGCTTGACAATAGGCCATATCATTACTCTAAATGGATGATTATCCTCCAATGATGGGAACCCACAGTCTCCAAAACATTCCCTTCTCAGATCCCATTCTGGATTACTCTCAAGGGCCTTCTGGTGCACCTGTGGACAGATGAGATTGTTAGATCTATTGGAGAGGACATTGGTTGTGTAGAGAAAGTGGAAATCCTGGATACTTCTATCAGAATGAGGGTCCATGTTAATGGCCTCAAACCACTCATCACATCATCCATAGTAGAAGTAGAAAATGATGGGGAAGTGGAAGTTTCTCTCATCTATGAGAAACTAGAAAAGCATTGCAAGATATGCTTCTGCTTGGACCACGAAAAGCAGGACTGCCCGGAGGACTTATCCCACCGTGTAGCAGAACAGGAACCATATGAAAGCCATCAAAGTCGCTCACTGATACAGGAACAACAAGAGAAAAGACACAACAGAGATTACTAGCCCCCCGAGCTGACACTGCCTCTAGGAAAAGACATAGAGAAGAGGATTCAAAGTCTGAAGTGTGGAGATCTCGACAAAGACCTAGTCCCTCCCATTATGGTAACCATTCGGCTGTGGCAGCTCAAAGGCAACAAGATAATACTCGGGTTAGGTACTCTGTTAAGCCTTCGGTGCATTGGTCTCCAAAAAAACTCGGAAGCGAAACACATCGGAGACCACAGCAAGTGTCACAAGCAAGGTACCTTAATGCACATAATGCCTGGCAACCTGTGAAGAAACCCAGTGAAGAAAGACCAAGGTACTACTCACACCAGCCTTCTCAACAGGATGCGTCCTGCAAAAGCACTCCAGGTAGGGAGGAATCCTCGAGAAACCCTCCAAAGCTGCAAACATCACCTGCATCATCACGATCGAGAAGACCAGAACTAGAAAGAGCAGAAAACCTGACACATCAATGTGAAGAACTCCCACAAGAAGCTATTGAAGAAGCTATAGGAGAATTGCGGGGAGTCATGAAGCAATATGTAAATGTTGCAGACCCCACAGAAACTGCTGCAAGAAAGGAGAGGTTCTGACAAGCAGAAGAGTTGGGCCAGCTAGAGGACACAACCATCCAAATGGTATGTGCGACTCGCAAAGCACCAGAATATACGGAGATAGTCCCACACAAAGATCACGAAATCTCACCTGCTCAATCCACAGAAAGGCTTCCTGCACTTCTTCGTCTAAGACCTTTGGCTGACACAGAACAGAACAAAGACCAACTAGCTGACCTTCCGCCAAAACGAAAACCAGGAAGACCTGTAGGAAAAAAACTGTGCAGCTAAGCCCAAAACTTATGTTAGCGGCAACGACAAGGAAGCGGAAAGGCAGGCAAACGAAAGCATCCCCAAAGCGAAAATTAATCTTGGATCAGATCACCCCTCAAGAGGAAGGAAATCACCTCACAGATGCGTCAACAAGCAGAGACAAAAACCAACAAAAGGAAGGTGAAAGCAGAGTGCGAAATTCTCCATTCCAGCTAATCCCAGCAAGATCGAAGAAATCAATGGATTTTCGGGATCCATCAAATCTTCTTCCTTAGCCATAATCGCTTGGAACTGTCAAGGAATCGGGAACACCTTGACAGTTCACAGATTTAGGGAATTACGTTCAAGTATTTCCCCAGACATTTTCTTCCTGTGTGAAACCAAGAACTCAAACAAAGTTGTATTGAACACACTAAGTTGTAATGAATATGGTTTCAGTTACTTGGTTCCCCCAATTGGACATGGTGGTGGCGGATTAGCCCTCTTCTGGAAACATAATATCGATCTCACTGTGTTGAGCCACTCACAAAACTATATTGACACAAAGATTCTCTTTGAAGGGAAAGCTTTCTTTGCAACTTTCGTCTATGGAGACACAAATATCCCCAAACGCATAGAACTCTGGCAGCATCTTACGAATCTATCTTCATCCCGTTCGGGAGCATGGTTCTTATCCGGAGACTTCAATGACCTCATCAATAACTCGGAAAAGACAGGAGGCAATCAAAGACCAGAAGGATCCTTTGGCGACTTCAAATCTTTCCTCTCCGAAAACGATCTATTCGACCTGCAATATTCTGGCAACTCACTATCATGGAGAGGTGTTCGACATACGCACGTGGTTCACTGCCGCCTCGACAGAGCCATGTCAAATAGTGAATGGGCTGAACTTTTCCCCACAAGAAGATGCGTATACCTGCCTTTCGAAGGATCAGACCATAAACCAATAGTCTCTTACTTCAAACCTCACCGAAGAGCGCGAAAAGGAATCTTCAGGTATGACCGCAGATTGAAAGATAATGAAGAGGTATGTAAGCTGATCAAAGAAGCGTGGAATTGCCATCAAGACTCGACAATGAACCAGCGTATCTCCCAAGTGAGACAAGCTATTACAGGATGGAGCAAAGAGAACCATCGCAATAGCAAAACCTTGATAGCGCAACTCAAATTTGACTTAGATGCTGCGATGTTGAGTGACTCAACCGATACGCTGGCCATAGAAATCCTCACAAACGAGTTGAAACTAGCATATGAAGCAGAGGAAAACTTTTGGAAGCAAAGAAGCCGAGTCTTATGGCTAGCTCTAGGCGACAAGAACTCCAGCTTTTTTCACGCCATTACAAAAGGAAGAAGAGCAAAAAATAAATTCTCAATCATCGAGGATGATCAAGGAATAACTTTCTACAAAGAAGAGGATATAACAAAAGTTATTGTCAACTACTTTAAAACTCTCTTTACCTCTCAAGAGTCTGACTCCTCAGAGCTAATAAACGCAACCCTATCACAAAAAGTCACGCCAGAGGTGAACTCGCACCTAATAGCAGACCCGACAAAGGAGGAAATCCGATTAGCCTTATTCTCTATACACGCCGATAAGGCGCCCGGACCAGACGGCTTCTCGGCGTCTTTTTTCCAGACAAACTGGCCAACCATCGGAGATGACATAGCCCGAGAAATTCAAGAGTTCTTTCGCACAAGCTGCCTACCGACTGCAATCAATGAGACGCACATCCGGTTGATCCCAAAAATTCATGCCCCGAGGAAAGTTTCAGAATACAGACCCATAGCTCTTTGCTCAGTCTATTATAAAGTGATATCCAAGCTAATCGCAAAGAGACTTCAAAGCATCCTGCCTGCCTTAATCTCTGGAACGCAGTCAGCATTCGTTCCAAAAAGAACCATTTCCGATAACGTCTTAATAACACATGAAGTGCTCCATTATCTCAAGACCTCAACGGCAAAAAAGTATTGCTCAATGGCGGTGAAAACCGACATGAGCAAAGCGTACGATCGCATCGAGTGGCCATTTATCCAACTCGTCCTTGAGAAACTAGTATTTCACGCAAAAATGGTAACGTGGATAATGCAATGCATCACCACGGTCTCCTACTCGTTTCTAATCAATGAATCTTCTCGAGGAAGAGTTTATCCAAAACGCGGTATCCGCCAAGACGACCCAATCTCTCCCTACATATTTATTCTATGTAGTGAAGTGTTATCCGGGCTATGCTCAAAAGCTTAAGACGAAGGCAAACTAAAAGGGGTCTGTGTTGCAAGGTCAAACCCTCGGATAAACCACTTACTTTTCGCCGACGACACCATGATATTTTGCCGAGTAGACCCGATTTCTGTCTCTACACTGAAAAGCATCCTAACAGCCTATGAAGCAGCCTCTGGCCAGTCAATAAACCTCCAAAAATCTTCCATTACCTTCTCAAAGAAAACACCGTTAGCGATAAAGGCAAGAGTGAAAACAGAATTGCAAATAGACAAGGAGGGAGGAGTTGAGAAGTATCTTGGACTTCCCGAGCACTTTGGTAGAAGAAAACGTGATCTATTTACAACGATTGTAGATCGCATATGACAAAAAGCGGTCAGCTGGTCCACCAGCTTTCTCTCAACAGCCGGAAAGCTCACTCTCCTCAAAAGCGTTCTCACCGCCATCCCGACATACACGATGTCCTGCTTCCAATTACCTCTATCCCTATGTAAACGCATCCAAGCAGCCTTAACCAGATTCTAGTGGGATGCGAAGCCGGGGGTAAGAAAGACTGCCTAGAACTCCTGGGAGGATCTCTCAAAATCGAAAACCCAAGGTGGTCTCGGGTTTAGAGACATCAAACGCTTTAATACGGCACTACTCGACAAAATCAGTTGGAGGATTATTACGCAACCAGAGAGCTTGTTGGCCCGAGTTCTATGCAGAAAATATTGTACCAGCACTGCCTTCCTGGATGCTTCATGCCCATCCTCGGCATCTCACGGGTGGAGAGGTATCTTGATGGGTAAAGACTTGATTATAGAACACTTGGGATGGGCTGTAGGAGATGGCAAGACAATAAATGTCTGGACAGACCACTGGCTATCTGCTTCAGCAAAAGAAGCACCACAAGGGCCACCACTAGAGCGACATCAAAGCATGAAAGTTGCTGAGCTCTTTAAACCAAACACTTCCGAGTGGGACATGGCAAAGATCAGAAGCATAATACCCACGTACGAGGATGCTATTGTATCCATAGTCCCAAGTACAAAAGGCGTAGCAGACAAAAGAGTATGGCTACGCACTTCTTCTGGCTCGTACTCGGTAAAATCTGCCTATCACGCAGCTGTAACAAAAGAAGAGCCAGCCACACATACAACACAAACCAGTACATGGAACTGGAACAAAGAAGTATGGGCTCTCGACACATCACCTAAGATAAAACTTTTCATCTGGAAAGCCATGAAAAACAGTCTACCAGTCGCGGAAAGGCTTGTGGCGAGGAAAATCCAGACAGAATCTTCATGCATTCGATGCTAGGACCCTGAAACTATTACTCACCTGCTGGTACAATGTCCCTTCGCGACATCGGTTTGGAATAAAGCGCCGTTTACAAGCAGCCTTCCTCATTCAAGTTCTCAAGATTTCTCCATTGCCTGGTCACAGTTAAAAGATCTAACTTGCCTCCCGCCATCAGGGATTATCTCGACACCACTTGCAGCCTGGATATGCTGGGAATTGTGGAAGGTCTGGAACGAGTACATCTTCAAACACATAATCAGAGCACCGGAGGAAATCATCAACAAAGCAATCAGCAATGCGAGGGAATGGAAGAAAGCTCAACTTAAACCTCAACCAAAGAAAGTCGTCCCGGCGCAAACAAGATCTTTTCCCCAAAACTCTGTTTTGGTGAGAACAGATGCAGCTTGGAGAGGGGAGCAATCTGCAGCGGGATTGGGTTGGATCTTCCTAAATGCCCAACAACAACCACTCTCTCAACACTCAACAGCGCAATCTCATGTGAGATCTCCGCTAATTGCCGAAAGTTTAGCAGCACGAGAAGCTTTAAACGCCGCCGTCTCTCGAGGGCACCGGTCTATCATCTTGGAGTCGGACTCCCAACAATTAATCCACGCTATCAACTCGACAGAGATTCCCGTAGTCATTTACGGAATAGTCTCAGACATCCAACTTCTAGCTAAGCAGTTTGACTATTGTACTTTTAGATTTATATCAAGGAACATGAACTCTCTTGCAGACTCTGTTGCGAAAGAGGCTCTGTTCAACTTTGCTTCATCTCCTGCACTGTGTAACCAAATTTGATTAAGGAAGAAAGTCCGTTGTGCACAAAAAAAAAATGACGATGTTGAGAAAACAATTTTAAATAAAAGCCATGTTAACTTTTCTAAAGTTATGTCGCACTTTTTTTTTAACTCTTGACTTACGACAAACTTATTTTTCAATTGATGTATAGGAATATTTACTAGATTTTTTTATCTAGCTAGTAATATTAAAACTTGAAAAGAAAAGTAAAGAGTTATTAGGTTTTTTTTACACTATATGTGTGTGTGGTCTTTCTATATGATAAAATCAAGTAGCATAGCCGTCCAATATCATGAATTTATAATATACCAATTAGGAGTATTGATGATTTCTCTATGTGAATATCTTATTTCTACTATTCTGAAATGTATATGTGTCTTGTCTTACCTTCATAATGCCAACGGCTGTCCCACCATAGTCGGAGAAGTTACGGACGGCGGTGACCACAATCGCCGTGTTAAAGAAAGGCTGGCAATGACCGGCGAAGAACATGAACAAACACATCACAGCCACCGGAGGCCTATCGATCACTCCCGATGCAGCCATCCATATGAAACCATATCCCATGAACCATTGGAGAAGCCCCACGAATATAACCACCCATGGCCCCCTAAAGAATCTAAAGCCACCGCTTCTGCCGCTTGCGACTGCCGTGTAGAGGAGGCCGGAGAGGATGCCTGCGTTGGCTCCGATGTCTTTGTAGACGGAGACGGTGTCAAGGGTAGATTGGTCATAAGATTGGGATGATTTGAGAACAGAAGAATATATTCCAAAGGTGTAGCTTGCTCCGATAAAGCTTTCGATTCATATGCTCGCCACCGTAGCCACCCACTTCGTCGTTGCCATCTCCATCTTTCTCTGAAGCTATATGCATCAATCAAAATGAGCTTCCGCTTTGCCTTGAAATGACAATAAAGTCAACTTTTGATTTTAAAACCTTGTACAGCCGTGGACACTTATAATTGGTTTGGTTTAGACCAAAACTAAATATTTAACCAAACCGGTCAAACAAACGTAGTTGGAGTTGGAATTTAGAATTTGGAATTAAACCCATCTTAACCGATATCACAAACCCACAAAATACCACACAAAAATTGAAATTTTATTTAATTACCAGTTTTGTTTTTCTAAACCGAGAACTAAACCGAATTTGGGTAAACACAAAACTAAATCTGAAAATGGCCCCGTGTGAAACGAGGAAGTCCATTATTAATCAATCATCTTTAGAAACAGCTGATCTCCATCGGGCTTTTTAACCCGATCCTTAGCGTGGTTTCTGATGAATTTTGGAATAAAATATTGTTTTTGCGGTCCAGTCCGCTAAGGATCGTTCCTTAGCTAGGGTTTCTAAGGACCGAGTCCTTAGTGACGTGGCCTTGTGCTATTTGCCGGTTTGCGATATTTTGTTTCTTTGTTAAAAAAAAAAACTCATTCGTATCACGATAAAGAAAAAAAAAGGGTTAGGCGATTGAAGAGGCGATTTGCTCTTCCAATCGATTTGAGGTAAATCGACGCTTTCTCTTGTTGATTCTTGCTACTAGAGTCGCTTGCATGTTGTTTTCTTCGTGTTTAGGGTTCCGATTTAGCTTCAAAATCGATTTCTCAATCTTTCGATTTGTAGTTAGGGTTTCGAAGGATTTGTGTTTTTTTTTTAAAAAGTTAAGAAGGATTTGGGTTGAAAATGTTTAGGGTTTCAATCGATTGCAGATATATGTATTTGTTGTTAAGGTTTGAATCGATTGTTGTTAAGGATGAAGTTTACAACGATTAGTGTTTGTATCGATTGTTTGTATCTCTGTGTGATTTCTTGATAAATGGGTTTGTATCGATCTTTCTGTATCTTTCTCGTATCCATTTGTGAATCAATCGATTTTTGGATGAATGGATTAAATTTTTTTCAAGGTCATCACCTTGTTCAATGGATTTAGGATTGTATAGGATAAGTAGTTCGTAAACCTTTGAAGTCTACTAGTTTCCTTGTTTTAGCAAGTGTTTAACAACTTCATATCAAGTTGTTAACAAGTTCTAAAAAAATTTTCTTTCAGGTTTAGGAAACATGGGACATGATTATAGCTACAGCCTGCCTTCTTCATCAGATGAGAATGATAAGCTTGCCTTCATTCTTGATGAAGCTGAGAGTAGCTACAGCCAGCCGGTTCAGTACCCACCTCAACCTGAGTGTGATGATGGAATCCCTCAGATCTGCTACTGTAGATCTGTGCCTATTGTTGCTACGTCTTTCACCTCAACAAATCCAGGGAGAAGGTACTTCACCTGTGAGAATGCCAAGGATGGAGACTGCCATATCTGGAAATGGGTTGATGTGGCGGTTATGGAGGAGCTTACTGACATTCAGAGACAAGTTAGGCTGCTTAAGGATCAAGGTTATGAGACAGAGCATAAGCTGCTTATCCTGGAGAAGACTGTCTCTAAGATGACTAAGAAGAATTCAAGATTCACAAAAGGAGTTCTTTTGGGTGTTTGTCTAATGGATGCTCTTTTAGTTATTATTTCCTGGTAAGTTCTTGTTTTTCTGCTTCTCATCCATGTTTCTTCATTTTTTTTAAAAACTTGTGACCTGCTTCCTTCTTGTTTTTTCAGGAAGAGTTTCAGAGGTCTATAACAGAGTCTTTTACCTTGGAGTTGTCATATAAGGTAAGCCAGTTACAACTTCATAGTACATTGTATAAAATCTATTAAAATGTGAAAATTTATTAAAATGTTAAAGTATATTACGATGTACAACTATAGTAACTATGTGAAAACTGTTTTAGAATGTTAAAGTATATAACAATGTAAAACTATATTAACTCTGGGAAAACTTTTTTAGAATGTTAAAGTATATAACGATGTAAAACTATATTAACTCTGGGAATATGTTTTAATCAAAGAAACTTAGTTTTTCTACGAAGTTTAGCGACCTTTAGTCATTACGACTTAAGCATACGCAACTCGAACCCTGTGAACAGGCAACTCTAGACCATTGTTAATACTTTACAAAAGTTAATACTTTGTGTCTAGTAGTATCGAGGAGACTTCACATCTGGTATCATATGCTAAAACTTTAGTCACTCTGTCAAAACTTTAGTAAAATGTTAAAGTCTATTACAATGTTAAAGTTTATTACAATGTAACACTATAACATCTTTGTTAAACCTCTATTACATTGTTAAAGTCTATTACAATGTGAAACTATAGC
>OVAN01010563.1:0-15622 GCA_900406275.1 Anastatica hierochuntica | reverse complement strand
CAGCTGGGACATCAGCTCTCCAACCCGAGTCTGGAACTTCAAGGTATCGGAGCTAGAACGATCAAGCAAGTCTCTGGTCTCCTGAAATGTAGCCTTCACATCTTCAATTTCTTGAATNTGAAATGTAGCCTTCACATCTTCAATTTCTTGAATATCCGGGAAGCCATCAAAAAGACCCTCATACCCCACTGTAGATCGGTTAATAGCACTAGCAAGCTGAAGGAAAGATAAGAACCCCCAATTAGAATCATCATCAGGTGTAAATCTAACGAGAAATGCGTATGTATCAAAGTTTACCTGGCCCAGGTGGTAAGACACGTCCAGGTACCCAGCCTTGTTCCTCAGGTTGTTGATGGCAGGGAAGGGGCACCCCGACTGTTTCATATGCCTCATCAGGGTAGCTAACCCCCAGTTATCATCAAGCACTAAACCTGGAATTGAATGCGTAAAGCTCTAGGCACCTTGACCGCCTCTGGAAGATGAAGAGGAAGGCCTAGCTGCCTTGTCACTTGAGTTAGAGCGGATCCTCTTGACCGAAGGGTGGTCAGATTCCTAGCTTCCCCTGGAAACACGGGGGCTGGCCTTGGTTCTTTGAGGAATGTTATCATCTATAATGGCGACCTCTTTTCCGCGAGAGTCAGGTCCCATTGGTTCTTGAGTTTCAGTCCCAACTTCCTTACTCTGAGGCAATGAGGTGTCTTTGATTACGAAAAGAGGAACGACAGCAGTTGGAGGCCTGGATGAACCATCATCCAGCATCTCTCTGATTGAGGCTCAGAAGGAGCCGACAGAGGCCTTGTCATTAAGACTGCTACGGGAGTGAGAGCCTCCTGAGGGTCTATTTTAACGAGATCTAGCATCAGTGGACCGGAAGAAAGGTTGAAGAGGCATTTTCTGGGTAGTTTCAGAGGTGCTGATTTCGGTGGAAATGTCGATAGGATCCTCGTCTTCAGAAACTAACAAAAATAAAAAAATGAAAACTCTTTATTAGCAGTCAGTCGCTATGAACCCTGACCAAATAATCAGAGAAAAGAGGAGAATCTACCTTCTAGTTGATGAACAAAGACCTGATCAGGGTACGAAAGCTGGTAGAGTTCAGGGAAACGGGCTTTACGAGTTCTAATAGAGGGAAAAGCGGACCAGTTAGGGGAACCTTGCTTCAACCTTCTGACCAATGCCCTCACTAACTTGAGTGGGAGCTGAGGAGGGTCTGCAGAACCTGAAAAGAAAACAAAGTACCCGATGAAGAACTAAACAAAGAAAACGCAAAACATGAAAGGATAACGATCTGAAACTGCCCCTAACCAAGGATACGACCCCAAGAGGTGCGCATTACATGACCATCCGGGACTGTGGTAGGATCGGTTTTCATAAAAAAGAACTTTTGTCTCCAAAATTCATCGTTAACAGTAAAAGAGAAGATTCCACGACCAGGGCGAGCCGCGAGGTAATAGGTACCTCCAGCCCCCTTGGTCGGATTACTTTATTTGATTGTGTAAAGGCTAACTAGCTCACGAATTCCGAAAATAATCCCCTCTTCCTGGGACCTAGTAAGCAAACCTAGGACCACACGGATTACGGAGGGGCAGAGTTGAGGAAGAGCAAGACCGTAACGATCGAGTAGGTCTAAAAACAGAGTGGGAAGAGGAAACCTAAGATGAGATTTAGTAATGTAATTATCATGAACACAAAACCAGTCCAGAGGGGCTTGTTCAGGAGTCTCGAGGGGTGAAGCGACGGCCAGCAGCTCCTTAGGGGCACCAGCTTTAGCCATCAGGTTAACCACTTCCTGATGAGTAAGGCTCGAAGGCTGGTGAGGCCCAAAGGAGACAGCTCCAGGCTCCGAAATCATGAGAGCCCTGGTGACCATCTCGGTTTTGATGGCAACAGCGGTCGCCTTGTCAACCACCGTTTTCTGTCTCCTCTTACGGTTCCGGGCCCCACGACGAGCTTGAGAACTTCTGGCATCACTACGGGTAGACTCCATAACATAGGTAGCTGAAGAGGAAGTAGTAAAAAAAGAGAGAAAAGAAAAAGCTCAAGGGAATTGACAGAAGAAGGATTGTTTCTCGCTAAGGAGGGGATAGAGAAACCTAACCAGTTTCATTATAAAAGTAAAACAATGAAGTGGCGGAGAAGATGAAGAGAGGGTGTTACCTGGGAGATCGTGGAGCGTGTGATGATGGAGGAGCAGTTAATGACTTTTTATAACCTTTCAAATCACTGTGATTCTCTAGGTAAAACTCTTCGCTTCCTCTTAGCCATGACTGTCCGATTGAGGGTAATTGATCCCACCCGTTGAATTCAAAAAGCGTATCTCCACGTGGAAGATTGGAGGCTATCATAATCATTGTCGTATCTTGGAGGCTATCATAATCATTGTCGTATCTAAGCCTGATTTGCGCCTAAACCTTGGGAGACTCCTAGGTTTAGGCGCAGGGGGCAATTGTTGGGCTGAATCCACCCGAGGCCCATTACCAAGGAATGTAAATCGTTATTGGATCGACGAAAGAAACGGCCCATTAGTGAGACCAAAGCAAGCAGAGGCAACGTCGTTTCGACCATCAAAGAGGTTGCAACTTCCGAGAGATCTCCGGAGAGAATCGAGGCAGCTGGAGACCTAATCAAGGGAGAAGGCTGAGAGCTATAAGAGGAGGTGTCATCGAAGGAGCAGTCTCTCTCTGGCTCTTTTTTTTTGCTTCAGATTAAAAACAAAAGAAGTAATTAGATACAAGTTACGTTCATTCGAAAATCCTACTCTTTTCCTGTAAACAGTCACTTTCAGAATCATAAATCAAAGTATATTTTCAATTGGTGTTTGTCGAGTTAGCTCAAACGGGATTCATCCCATTTAGTTCCACAATTTCTTCTTTCTCAAATCCATTCTAGGATAATTGTGAGATTTAGCCCTCACACTCAAGATATGGAAACCAACTAGAGCCACCCATAAATATGGGGGATTATGACCTAACGGACATGAAACAATACCTTCAAGAACACGACAACTATGAATTCGATTAACTTCTAAAAGCTCTATCTAGAGTTTATAGTTGAGTACCTTGTTCTTGTTTGATTATTGTAGTCCAACTACGCGAATCAATAAAAAGTTAAAATTTCCGTCTATTTCTCCTATTTTCCCAGAAACCAACCACTCAAAATCTTTTTTTAACAATTTCATGCTAGAAGGAGGGAAGAGAGTTTAGTGCAAAATTGCAAGAGATAATGAATAACAAAGCCGACAACCATATGGAAATCGAAGACGAAGAAGTTCGACGCGAAGAGAACGATGATCGTGACTTAGCGTTACAATTGAAGGCTTCGTCACAACCGAAGGATTTAACGGCAAAACTAAAGGAGAAGGTGAAAGAACACAAACGAAGAAAACGAACAAGCAACAAGAATTCTAGAAAAAACACTTTCTTAGATATCACTTAAACAAAACTTACACAAGTCTTTGTTTAATCAGTTTGACGTGAAGAACTTTTCTTTGCTATCCCCACTGACCAATATCTAAAACCCTTCCTAGCTAAAGAAGCAACAACAGTTGCTTGTATTACCCAAAACCCTAATACATAAGAACTCTAGCTCAATGACTCCAAAGAGCACACCAACAACCTATTTAATCTTTTTCTTAAATAGTCATGCCTCGCTTGACCTAGAGAATCTTCAAACTATATTCTCGAGCTACGCAAATCTTCTCTTTTCAATAAAGTGCACAAGCTTTGCCACATAAATGCCACGTAATCAGTCTTGACATATTTGTGTCATTCAACTTGTTCTTGTGCCATCAGTTCCCTTGCTCAGAAGTAACCCTCACAATCTCCCCCTTTTTGTTTGATTATGTCAATACAAGCACCTATCTACAAGACACTTCAAAACACAAAAAACAAACCACACTAGAGAATACGATACACATATTATATTAGAGCACACAACCAAAAACAACTGAAATAAGATGCAAATTAAAGAGTGTTAAAGTTCAAACTGACAATAGCATGACACAACCAGATCCTGTTACACGACAGGAACATATTACACACCAATTCAAATAAGTTCAAAACACAAAAGAAAATGAGACACTCACTACAACAACACATCAGTCAGACTCCTCCATGCCATGATCCGAGGCAACACTATCATCATAGTCTTCACGAGCATACACACCATACTCTCCCCTTGATTGGTTGCATAGTCATACAAAAACAAATGTGAGATCATATGAGATGAAAATAGAGAGAAGGAGTGAGTTACCTTTCAATCGCATTTCTATCTGAGAAATCATCTTTTTCATATTCCTGAGTTCAAACGCAAAGGAAGGCAGTGCAGGATCTTGCTCTCCATTTGAGCCTCTTGCACTCTTATCAAGAGAAATAGCACGTGGAGCAGGTGAGGTCTTATCCTTGCGATAAACTGGAACAATGTGCTGGAATCGCAGCAACCGAAAAATGAGATTAGGAAATGGCAGACGAAGACTGAGTTGATCAGGATGTTGAACCACTTCCAGGATTTGCTCATAAATAAGCCTCCCAAGACTAAAGCGCTTGAAGTTCACCAGCATATACATAAACTTAGCCCGGATCTGAGTCATTGTAGTACTGTTGGCAGAAGGAATCCAGTTCCTGCCAGTACAAGATGGCCATAATGGGTGTCAAATGATTAGAATGGAACTCCTCCCAACGGTTTTTGCGGCCTCCAGTGAGTAATTTGATAGCTTCAGATAAGGGTTCATCCATGTAGACTTCAGAGGCTCGGCTAGGATGCATATCAGGTGGTCTTATGAACATAAGATTGATGAGATCAGGAGATAATTCATAGAGTTCACCACGGAGATACACAAGACACATATCCATGGAGTTCGCAGCATAATCACCAAGATTGCTATATAATTCTCAGACCACTTGTTCAACATATTGATCAATCTCAATCACAATCAGCAACAACCTAGTGGATCTTACAATATCCTCTACTCCCATCATTTCCGGTTTTTCTAAGGGAAGATACTTCTGATCAGGAAAGGATCGTACCTTAAAACTCTTTTAGGATTCAGCCCCCTTCGGAGTGAGAAACTTCTGGGTGAAGGAGCGTACAAAAGGAGTGTTGTAGATGGCTGGAAACATCCGAGTCTTACGAAGATGTGTCTTCCGATTTTCTTCCATACGCAACTCGAACAGAGCGTACCCACAATAAATCCCTCATGAAAGGGTTCATCTTCATCCCAATTCTCTGCATGTTCGTCATACTCAGGAACATCACCCCAGTCCTCCTCAGGATAGGTCATATGCTCCTTTCCTGGAAGATGATGAGTCTGGCTTGAACCCCCCGAAGATCCTTAAACAGAGATGATTTGAGGTTCTGTTCCCGGAGGTTGTGGTCAGGATGGCACAAAAGCGGTTGCGACACGGTGAAGAGCTTCCCTCTGATTTCGAGTTAACGTCATATTGAACCAATTTTGAGAAAATGTGAAGAGCAGATTCAAGAGGGAAGAAGCTGATGACGACACATCTAGGATTTGAGAGACACACCAAATTGGTGTTTAAAAGAGACTTCCCGCTTTCTCCTGAAACACGAAAAATCGCCCACACAGAACGACACAACTTTTGGGCGGCCCATTAGTACTAAAAAAAGGGCCGATGAAAACTGTATCAAACTAGGCAACTTAAAAACACACAAACACAGTTGTGTGACTCACAGAAGCACACGTTCTTGAATATTTGTGACTATGCAAACAAATAGCAAGCTGACTGATCAATTATTGAAAGCTAAACTAGACAGTGACCCACGCAGGCATGAACAGAGACACTGACTATGGCTGATATATAGAAAACTGACTCATTAGACATAGGAAGGACAATACTCAAAAGACACAAACCACTCTCACCATTGCTCCTTATAGGCTAAGATTTTGTACAAACGATTCACAGTCTAATTAGCTTCTCTGGTTTCCTTATCATTACCTAACAATTGAGTGACACACCCAAACACTGTGGCAATTAGAGGAGATCAATGTTCTCTAATTTTCTAGGGTGTCATTGTATTTTTTTTTAATTGATCTCCACACAAACTCTTTTGAAGAATCAATGTTCTCTACTTTTCTAGGGTATCATTGTATTTTTTTATTGATCCTCATAAACCCATTGAATAAACACAAGACTTTGGATGTTGTCAGAAAGCTTGTCTTAGGGTGGTCACTTATCAAGGTTCAATGTACTTGCATGAGTTGCTAATCAGAAAGGTTTTAGCTAGATGGTGATAAGTAGTAGGGATGAAAACGAGGAGCAATGACAGATGGTCCTAAATGTACAGTTGATTTGGTTTTAGAGAGACAAAACCTCAGACTTCACAAATGCCAAGTGCCTTTCTAAGATGGCAAAAGGTGTTTAAGTCTAATGGCTTAGTAAAGAAATCAGCCAACTGTTTGTCAGTAATCACTTGTTCAATGATTACGAGTTTCTCCTCAACAAATTCTCTAACAAAATGATGCCTTATGTCAACATGCTTAGTCCTAGAATGCTGAACATGATTTTTCGATATGTTAATGACACTCATGTTATCACAATAAACAAGAAAGGAATCAGTAATGATACTGTAGTCACTCAGCATTCGCTTGATCCACAAGAGCTGTGTACAACAACTTTCGAGTGTTATGTATTATGCTTCAACTGTTGACAGAGTGACACAGTTCTGCTTCTTGATGTGCCAACCAATCAGATTATTTCCTTTTCCGGTCATCTAGACTGCCTGTCCAGTCTGCATCACAGAATCCTGCAAGGTTAGCGTTAGTATCCTTAGTAAAGTATATACAAAAATCCAGAGTTCTTTTCACATATTTAAGGATAGGCTTGACTGCAGTCATGTGAGATTCCCGTGGACTCGCTTGATATCTGGCGCACACTCCCACACTGTAGCACAGGTCAGGTCTGCTTACAGTGAGATATAGCAGACTCCCAATGATTTCTCTGTAGAGTTTTTGATTCACTTTTATCCCTTTCTCATCTCTGGACAGCTTAGTGGTTGTGCTCATTGGTGTCTTTGACTCCTTTGCGGTCTGCATTTCGAATCTTTTGATGATGTTTCTTGCATAGGAGGCTTGCGTGATGAATATTCCATCCTGCAACTGTCGCACTTGTAATCCCAGAAAATAGGTCAACTCACCAACCAAACTCATCTCAAATTCTCTAGTCATGGTGGTGACAAACTTATTGACCAGATTATGATTAATTCCTCCAAACAGAAGATCATCAACATAGACTTAGACCACCAGAAAGTCTTGTTTGACTGTCAGGATTAAGAGTGTCTTGTCAACGCTTCCTCGAAAAAACCAGACACAAGTAAAAATTGTGTCAACCTTTCATACCATGCTTTAGGCGCCTGTTTCAGCCCATACAATGCCTTTTTTAGATGATAAACATGATCAGATAGAGCTAGATCCTCAAAACCTTTCGGTTGAGCTACATAAACGTCTTCCTGAAGTAATCCATTTAGGAAAGTGCTCTTCACATCCATATGGTAAAGTTTAAACTTCAAGTCACAAGCGATTCCCAACAGGAGACGAATAGATTCAAGACAAGCCACAAGTGCGAAGGTTTCATCAAAATCTACTCCTTTGACCTGAGTATATCCTTGTGCTACCAGTCTTTCTTTGTTACGAACTACGTTTCCCTTTTCATCTACCTTGTTCTTGAAGACCCACTTAGTTCCAATGACATTTACACCGTTTGGCCTAACAACAAGATCCCATACATGCAATCGTGAGAATTGCTCTAGTTCTTCATGACAAACATTTGTCCATAACTCATCTTCAAGTGCCTCTTGCACTGTTCGTGGCCCAATTAGTGAGACAAAGCAACCAAACTCTAAAACCTCTGCGAGCATCACAATTTCTTTGAAATTGATTTGCTTCTTTCGAGTTATCCTGCCATCATGGAGATTGCCTACAATGTCCTCAGCTGAGTGATTTTTGTGAACTTGAACATCAGACATATCATGTTGTTCAACATTTTCTTCATTTTTGATTTCCTCTGTTTCTTGCTCATGAGAATTCAACAGTCTGTGTCTGTGTGACTGATCTTCAGTCAACACAATTTCTTAAAGTTGAATGTTGATATTGTCATCAAACACGATGTTCACAGACTCCACTACCATTCGGGTTCTCCGATTGTAGGCACGAAAAGCCATGCTATTTGTGGCGTACCCTAGAAAGACGCCTTCATCCCTCCGTGAATCAAATTTGCCAAGATTAACTTTTTCATTTAAGATGTAACACACACATCCAAACACATGAAAGTAGCTGAGATTTGGAGTCTTCCCTTTTCAGATTTCATAAGGTGTCATCTTGGATCCAGGTTTCACGTAGACTCGGTTAATAATGTAGCATGCTGTGTTTATAGCTTCAACCCAGAACCTGTGTGACACACTATTCCCTTGCATCATTGCTCTTGCCATTTATTGAAGAGTTATGTTCTTCCTTTCAACTACTCCATTCTGCTGAGGAGTCCGAGGTGCTGAAAATTGATACCTTATCCCGTGACCCTGACAGAACCTTTCAAAATACTCATTCACAAATTCTCCACCACGATCGCTTCTGATGTGGATAATGCTACCTTTTTCAGTCTTGAGTTGTAAGGCGAGTATTTTAAAACTTTCTGCAACTTCACTCTTTTCCTGCAGAAACCTGACCCAAGTGTAACGTGAGAAGTCATCTATCAATACAACAACATACCTCTTCCCAGAGATACTTTCAGTCTGGACTGGTCCCATAAGGTCCATATGGACAAGCTGTAAAACCTTCTTAGTAGTTATGTCAGTAACTCTATTATGATGCACTTTGACCTGCTTTCCTTTGTTGCATGCATCACAAACAACTTCAGACTTGCTTTCAAGTTTGGGTATCCCTCTCACTACTTCAGAATCCACCAAGCGACACAAAGCTCTTGTGTTCATATGCCCCAACTTCTTATGCCATAAGTCCAATTTGGTTGCAACAGCTGACATACATTTCTCTAAAGGTCTCCACATGTAACAGTTGTTGCTAGAGCGAACTCCAGAGAGAACAAGATTTTCTTTCTCATCAATCGCTTCACACTCTGTCTTGGTGAATATCACCTTTAATCCTTCATCACACAACTGGCTGATACTTATTAGGTTCGCTTTAAGCCCTTCTACCGAGTACACATTTGCCAACTGTGGTTGATCTAATTTATCAAGCGTACCTACACCTTGTATTTTTCCCTGTCCACCATCTCCAAAGGTAATTTTTCCTCCTCTTAACTCAGTGTGGATTCGAAGCGAATGCACAACTCCAGTCATATGACGTGAACACCCACTATCAAAATACCATTTCGCAACATCATCTGCCCCAATCGAGGTATAGGCAACATTGTTAAGCATTGGTGCCTCACTTTCTGTGGTTTCTGTTTGCATGCCACATGGACCGTTTGCACTATACACTTCAAGTGAACTAAGTTGAGCGAAGTTGCACATCAAGGATACAATTTCTTGTAGATCAGCATTACTTTTTCCAGTTAACATCTCCTTAACTTCTAGCTTTCGCTCAGGTAAAGCATACAAAACCTTTTTTGGAATCCAGACCATACCCACTTTAGCTGATTCTATATAGCATTGCATGGTTTTCCAATCCTAACTTATTCTCTTTTTTCTGAGAAAACAATGCTTCAAACGGTGGTTGTGCTTTCCACAGAATAAACATCTCCTGTTTCTCACATAGGCAGTGAGTTATGATTTTGCCTTGTGCTGAGAAGTTTGCACGTCAAATGGTCTTGTTTGACCTGATGGTCTACCAGCAGTCTTCATTTCAGTCCTCAATTTAGCTACTTTCGTGAGATTGGCTTGATCACTCTTCACAAAATTTCCGAGAAACAGCTATTTTCCTGCTTCCAAACTGCATTCTCCTTTAAAAATGGTATATCCTAATCCCCAGTTGACTTTAGGTGGTTGTCCTATTGTCAGGATATGCTCCAGATTCTTAGTTTCAGAGTTTAGCATACGTATCTTCTTTCGATTCTCCTGCAAGGTATGCTTAAGAATTTTAGATTTTTTCTCTTTCTTGATCAATGATGGTCTGCATATGATCTAGTCGTGACTCCAGCAACTTAATGTGTTGTTCAGTCTCATGGTTGAGTGACACATTTGTCTCAGATGGTGTCTCTGACTTTAATTCCTCCTTTAGTGGTGAGATACTTTTAAGTTCAAGTATGTTTACTTTAGCCCTCTCCTTTTCTAACTTCAGGTTGTCATTGCTCAGTTTAGCCCAACTGTCGTATAGCTTACGATACTTCATCTTAGGATCAATTTTCAGGTCACATTCGCTTTCAGAGTCAGACTCCACATTGTTCTTAGCTCCATCAGTCTTGGCGGCAAACGCAACAAAATTCAGTATGTCAGATTCGTCTTCATCATCAGTCTCTGAGTCACTGAAACACAGAAAGGATCTTTCCTTTCTTTTAGACAGATTTGGACATTCCATCTTCATATGACCAAACCCTTTACATTCTGAGCATCGAATCTCTCTGCGCTTTGTCAACGGACACTCAATTTTCATGTGACCATACCCTTCACATTCAAAGCACTGAACTTCTGACCTTTTTCTCCCAGTATCTCGGTCTGAGCGATGATTTCTTGTGCCAGATGATTCTGTATCAGGACGACCAAACTTATCTTCACCAAATTTGATCGAACGATTCATGGACTTATGAGTTCCTTTCTCAACTCTCTTTAGCATTTTTCCAAAATTTTTAGCCAACAAACTCATGTTGTCTTCAAGTTTTTGAAAACATTCATCCTTCTCTTCAATAGTCAAAGCCACACTCTTGTGTGTGTTATTCAAATTTGCAGCGACTTCTATCTCTTCTGCTTAAAGCATCCCAACAAGTTTCTCAAACTTGAGCTCATCAGTGTTTTTAGTCATTTTTAAGACAGCCTTGTGCGCAACATACTTTGGAGGTAAGCATCTCAAGAGTTTCTTGACCAACTTCTTTTCCTTGTACTTTTTGTCTAACACAGAAGCTTCATGTGCCATGGCGCTGAGCTTAGAGCTGAAGATTTTAATAGACTCATCATATCCCATCCTGAGATTCTCAAATTGCGAGGCAAGATGATCCAGTCGGGTCCTTCTCACAGTAACATCTCCTTCAAACGAGTTTCTAAAGATATCCCAAGCTTCCTTTATCGACTCACTACCTTGGATCAATTTGAATTGTTCCAAGTCAACAACACCAAATATCATGGTCATTGCTTTAGAGTTAAATTTTGATGCCAGTTTTTCAGCGTATGTCAACTTGTCTTTAGGCTTAGGAAGTTTATCTCCATTAGTTGCGACAACATGTGGTTCCTCCCAACCTTCTTCCACTGAGGTCCAAGCATCCTCATCCACTGATCTGATCAGCTGTATCATCTTAACTTTCCAGTGACCATATTTTTTTTCATCGAGAATAATTGGTTTTTGCACCACGACAAGTTCTTTTCCCGCGTCCATTCTTTTTCTCCCAAGATCTCAACCTGTATGTTGGTTGATTGCTCTGATACCAATTGAAAGGAAAGAGACAAAGAAAATGAACAAGCAACAAGAATTCTCGAAAAAACACTTTCTTAGATATCACTTAAACAAAACTTACACAAGTCTTTGTTTAATCAGTTTGACGTGAATAACTTTTCTTTGCTATCTCCACTGACCAATATCTAAAACCCTTCCTAGCTAAAGAAGCAACAACAATTGCTTGTATTACCCAAAACCCTAATACAGAAGAACTCTCGCTCAATGACTCCAAAAAGCACACCAACATCCTATTCAATCTTTTTCTTAAATAGTCATGCCTCGCTTGACCTAGAGAATCTTCAAGCTATATTCTCGAGCTACGCATATCTTCTCTTTTCCATAAAGTGTACAAGCTTTGCCACATCAAAGCCACATAATCAGTCTTGACATATTTGTGTCATTCAACTTATTCTTGTGCCATCAGTTCCCTTGCTCAGAAGTAACCCTCACTGAAGGAAGTGATGTTTATGAAAATTGCATGATTTAAAGTCTTGTCTCCACTTGTTTTCTTTATGTTTCAATTCATTTAGTAGTCATATGCATAATTTTGAGTCTTATTTAGTCATATTGTTTCACGTTAAATTTATAGGCCATATTTGGTATTTTGTATTGCATTTCTTTTGAATTTTTAAGTAATTTGAAGCATCATGGACGAATTGAATGATGCACAAAACATGGACCTTAAAGGAACATGATGAAAATGTTCTTAGATGCAAATGGATAGATGATAGATGAAGAACCGACAAAAGTGTCTTAAATATTGGATCAAATGGAAGCATTCCCGTGATTGGATGGATCTCAAATTTTGGCACAAGATAAGAAATTGAGTAAGATTTACTTTGGAGGTGGGTTCACG
Organism: Anastatica hierochuntica; assembly: GCA_900406275.1. Lineage (NCBI taxonomy): Eukaryota > Viridiplantae > Streptophyta > Magnoliopsida > Brassicales > Brassicaceae > Anastatica > Anastatica hierochuntica. Next base: position 3,215 of record OVAN01010563.1, on the reverse strand, counting down.
ACATCCGATCTCCAGCTCAAAATCTATGGCCCATTTACTAAAACAGGTAATGCTGATTCGCATCCAGCTGAGGCAGAGAGTCAGATCGCGGTCGATCACTTTCATATTTTTTTTCATTTGGAGCTACTTTATCCGACATGGTTTGATCTAGGTCGATCCAATCCAAACTTAATATGTATTTCAGTCATTTTTAGAAACTTTTGGCATAAGAGAGGATGTAGGTTTGTGGAGGAAAAGAGAGGACAAACTTCGTTTGGAATTCTCAAGTAAGACCACTTGAGTTTGTATCCACGCCAAGTCCCTGTTGATTCAATGGGTGCGTGGAGTGTGGTTTAAATACGCTACACCTAAACATGCTTTCATAACATGACTAGCAACTAGAGACAGGCTCTTCATGGGAGACCGTATGGCTTCGTTGGGGGGTTTGGTGCTTCTTCCACTTGTTTGTGTGTTGTGTCAGCATCTTTTAGAGACCAGAAGCCACTTATTTTTGAGGGTGCGTTTATATCGGAGGTATGAAGTATTTTAACCCTTGGCCTGATCCATTCTCGGCACGCATATTCTTGGTCTCAGATTATGCATCTGCTCTTGGCCAATCAGTTATAGAAGTGAGAACGTATATTGTTATGTTTTGCATTTCAAAGTGTCATTTATCATGTTTGGGCTGATCTTAACAAGACAAGACATTGTTAGATAACAATCTTCCTCTGTTTTAATAAAAGTTTTGGACAAGTCAATCAGAAATAAGCGTCTTGCAATTAAGGGTCTTGGTGATTACGATGGGCTACTAATTCGGTGGCTTGGATCAGGGCCATAGTTCGGGACATTTTGGTGGAAATTGTCTTCTTTTACTTTTTCAATTCTTTGATCATATAGGAGCTACTTCAAACAGTTTGTACAAATAGTTTTTTTTTTTGTTTGTTTGTGGAAATAAAGCTTTACATTCCATTATTCCAATTTAAAAAAACCATAGAATGAAAGAATTGGGCATGGGAACACAAGTGATCGTTTGGAGTGTTGGTTTGTTAGTGAAAATTGTTGAAAATTTATAATGTGATTGATCTATTCATCTCTGCGGTTTTGCATAGTATTTCCATTCTCCGAGGTGTGGTAAACCAACCATTTAGACACATAATTTTGAGTCTTATTTAGTCATATTGTTTCACGTTAAAGTTCTAGGCCATATTTGGTATTTTGTATTGCATTTCTTTTGAATTTTTAAGTAATTTGAAGCATCATGGACGAATTGAATGATCCACAAAGCATGGACCTTAAAGGAACATGAAGAAAATGTTCTTAAATGCAAATGGATAGATGATAGATGAAGAACCGACAAAAGTGTCTTAAATATTGGATCAAATGGAAGCATTCCCGTGATTGGATGAATCTCAAATTTTGGCACAAGATAGGAAATTGAGTAAGATTTACTTTGGAGGTGGTTTCACGACATCCGAGCTCCAGCTCAAAATCTATGATCATTTTACTGAAACAGGTAATGCTGATTCGTATCCAGCTGGGACCGAGAGTCAGATCGCGGTCCATCACTTTCATAATTTTTTCATTTCGAGCTACTTTATCCGACATGGTTTGATCTGGATCGATCCAATCCAAACTTAATATGTATTTCAGTCATTTTTAAAAACTTTTGACATAAGTTTCTTTCTCTCAGAGTTATATTAAGATCGAAACTCTCACTTTTAATATTTTTAACAAGATCTTCATTTCTAATGCCACACTAGTGAAAGATTCTTCAAATCTATATTTTATTTATCTTTTTCATTATGTTTATGTATTTTTCATGATTATTCACATGTTTAGACGCTAGTTTTTAACTGAGTCATGGAAAGGCTACATGAGGTTATTTTGATGGTTAGATTATGATTCCTTAGTTTTATTATGGTTAGATCCTTCATCTAAGTTGTGCTTAATGCTAGTTTTGACTTGATCACTCAAAATCTGTGACTTAGGTATCTTATGCCTGTAAAGTGTTTTGTGAAAATGCTTGAACAAAACATTTATGAGTTTTACATATCTAATCAATGGGAATTGATGATTAGGTGTTTAGCGAACTAATTGGGCGTATATTTAATGCTCATTGATCATTTAATTTCTATTGGGAAATTTGTCTAATTGTGTGATAAGGGAGGTGATTAGTGCCATGGAAATGAATTAGTCATATTTGTGAATTCCATGTTCTAGGATGATGTTTAATTCAATCTTTTTCATCATTGTTTGATTGTTGATTCATTTTTATGATAGTTAAACCCATGATCTAATACTTTTATGTTGTTTATCTTCTTATATTTTACTTCTTATCTTTTATTAGCTTTTAAAATCTAAAAACTCCAAAATATATTTGCTCTATAATCTCATATCTTTATTTTTGCAACAATTAGTCTTCGTGGATCGATACCTTAAATGTTATAACGTCATTGTCATATACTAGTGAATAGTGAGCTGTTAGTAAGAAAAGATTTATAAATTTAGAAGCTTGCTAAAGAAATTCCTCTATCGCTAAGAAAAGTTGCCACAACTTAAGGAAGAGACATGATCTTCAAAACTGAGACAAGAAATCAAGAAATCCATTCGGATGGAGACGATGGTCAAGATCCGCGAGCAAGGTTTTGAAGCCATGTAACCCCTGATGCATACCTTTGGTGATACACTTGTACATGCTACGAATCAATCTGAATCACGACGTGCTGGCATGATACTTAGCTAGAGTAAGAGCCGGCAGAACACCATGCATATATGGCAGATGGATTCCAACTGTAGTGACCCCGACCCAGAATCGGGATTGAACCGAACCAACCAACCCGGTTTAGGCCAAACCGAGGGAGCCCTAGGTCCAACCGCAACCTCTCCTTCCTATTTAAGGCCATCATTGCCTCGGGATTTGAGCCATCCCGCAACCCGAAGCGAAACTCTGTCGAAATTCCGCAAAACCTCGAGAACCGAACAAACCGTGNCCATTCGTGTCACCCGAGCCCTCACCACCGCCGTACGCATCACCTGAGCCGCCGATTTTTGCACCCGAGCCACCGTTGGAGCCAAACCGAACCACCGAGCCCGATCGTGTCTCACGACCGCCGATCCGAGCCCCACAGTCGTTGCCTCATCCTCTCTGATCATCACCGCTGCCGATCCAAGCAGCTGAGCCTTCACCCGAGCCCGTCGACCCCACCGAGCCGTCGATCCAAGCACCGTCACTGCCC
>OVAN01010562.1:205-15624 GCA_900406275.1 Anastatica hierochuntica | reverse complement strand
CTCTTATATTCTCCATATTCTCTACTAATGATCTCTGATTTCTGTGATTTGTAGCACCATCTGAGTTGAAGTCTCAAAGAAAGGCTTAAACTCACAAAAAGGAAGCTCTTTTAAAGATGGTGTGGAAGTTTACTTGTTGTTCTTGATGGAGAAAGCAAGATAACCAACATTAGAGTCCAAGAAGAAGAAGAAAAAATCTCCAAAAGTGGCGTGTAAATCTGGCCAGAATGTTACTCAATGGATCATCAAGCATTGAAATTTCAAAAGTTCAAGTCTTGAAGCTATTTTCATGAAGAAATGGTGATGGAAGCTTGGGTTTCAGATTCAATGTGGATCAAAGAGTAAAATCAGTTTTGAAACTTCTCCAAAAGAGATTTAAGATGGATGAATGGTTCGAGACTTTGGTTTGGTTCTTTGAAGTTAACAAGGCCGATTCTTTAGCTATTAACAAGGAGGTTCAAGGTTCTTCTAATAAGAGGCTATTGTGTTGAGAATAAAGACACAACAACATCATGTTTGAAGTTAGAACCATGGTCGAGACAAGTGGACCAAAACTACAAGACAAGCCCATCATTAGTTCAATAGGACATTGGTAGAAAGATCAAGTAGAGATGCAAGCTTGTGGTGTATGATGAATCAACTAAAGACATGGATGTTGAAGTGAAAATACAAAAACATTATGCTTGAAGTTAGAACCATTGCCAAGGCAAGTGGAGCAAGACTACAAGACAAGCCCATCATTAGTTCAAGAAGACTTTGGTGGAAAGATCAAGTAGAGATGCAAGCTTGTGGAATGATGAATCAACTCAAGACATAGATGTTGAAGTGATATCCTCCGGATTTTAAAACCGGTTGTAGAAACTTGGTTTGGATGTGCTTATGTGAATCATGAGAAGCTATACACAAGGTTTCAAAGCTCCAAGAAAGAATGTGGTTTCAAAGAAACGATTCCAAGAGGAATTTGAGTTCAAAGAAACGGTATCAAGGAGCAAAGATTGGATGTGTATAAGTGAAAGCATGAACGATTTTGCACAAGGATTCTAAGCTTCAAGAAGTGGTGTTAACCACATTATCAAGTCAAAGAGTGCGGGGGAGCATCCAAAGGATCAAATCAATCCGCAACTCAAGACTCATAAGAAGATACTTCTAAACTCTACCTTTTTTTAAGTACATTATCTTTGTTGCTTAATGATCATTTGAATTGCTCTATGGTTGTTTCAGTTAGTCACTCAAGTTTCATTTAGTGTTATTTATATTCCATGGCATTCACTTCAAATTCTCTTTAGTCTTTGATTGGAGGTCTAAAGGAAAGGAGTGATCCATGAGAATTTTCAAAGGAGCAATAGTGAAACCGACTATGGGAATGGAACCGTGAGGAGTAGATCAAGCACTAAGGAATGGAAGCTTGCTTTGGGGAGTTAAGCCGTGAATCAAATTCATGAGACAAGGCCGGTTTTGTGAAGATAATGAAGTCGTTTGAATGAATTCACAAACCATGGCCAATGCTACATCAAGGAACCGTGAGACTATACTCTTTTTCCCTCCATAAAGTTTTGTCCCAAGAGGTTTTCTTTATGGAGGTTTTTAATGAGGTAGATCTTACGGTCTCCGAGCTTGGCCTTTGGTTCCTGGAAGTCTCAAAGCTCAAGCTTGCGGGGGAGTATTAGAGTGGTAGAAGAAAAGGAGAAGGAGAGGTCGTAGTCAAGGGGACAAGGTCGAGACTTCTCATTAGAGTGGTAGAAGAAAAGGAGAAGGAGACACCGTAGTCAAGAGGACAAGACCGAGACTTCTCCTTGCTTTGGTCTTTTGTGTGCTTATAGACTGGCTATATATCTAGTTGGACTATATAGCCAGTTGGAAAAGAAGCAGTATGTTTTGAGAAATAGACTAGCTATATATCTAATCAGTCTATCTAGCCGTTGGGCAGCAAGGAGAAATCTGACTGTATAACCGTTGGAAAAATAGTCAGACTATCTAGCCGTTGGGAAGCAAGGAGAAATCTGACTATATATTCGTTGGACAAATAGTCAGACTATCTATTTGTTGGAACTCAAAAGGAATGAAGCAATGAGTTGTCTCCAACTCATTTGAATTTGAATTTAAATTCCAATTACCTTTTTATCTCTTTCTCTTTGTAAAGGTTTATAAAAGCACCTCTCATTATATTGTTATCAATAATAAGAAATAGACTTTTTCACATTTATATACATTTAAGTTCTTATTTCTTTCTTCATATTTAGTGTTTAGATTAGAATTAACACAATGTAGTTAGATAGATTTGATTTGGTTAAAGCTACTTATGTAGCTAATTACTCTTCTTATTTTCGTGCCTTAGTGTGTGAATTAAAGAAGAGTTAAGTCTAAATCTATGATCATATCTTGTGTTAACCTCTATAAACTGAGTTGTGATATCAATCTCTACTTAAGATTTCACAAAATAATGTGTTAATCCTAGAGAAATTACATTAGGCTAAACATATAAGCTAGCTAGAACCATTTCTAGACTAGTCATTATCTTGAGAATCAAAGCTTAGTCTTATCAAATTCCATGATGGAATCAAGCTAAGCCTCTCAAAATCCAACAGTGGCTTGTGCCGGCGTTTACCGTTTCTGGCGGTTACTCATGAAAGAGATCGTAATTGTTCCTGAAATCTCCTCTGATTTCCCTATCTCTCTCAAGCAGGTTCTTTGAAAAATTTTATTTCTTTTTTCAATATAATGAATAGAGATTGAGCCACTCGATTCAACAGTGTTTGTGTTTGCTCACATTATGCGATTTCAGTGACCTTTTGATGTGTTCTTATGAAGGCACCTAAAGCTTTTAATCTATATATGATTGATATGTAGATGAACAACACTTTCTTTGTTTCTATAGAGAGACAATTTTGAACATTGTGAAGTCGTTTCGAGTCGGTAGATTGGTTTTGTTATTCGATTTAACCGCTGAAAGGTTGGTGCTCTTTTAACGTATCATATGCTTTTTAGTCCATATGATTGATAAATAGATGAAGAACATTTTCTTTGGTGTTATACAGAGACAATCTTGAACATTGTGAAATCGTTTCAAATCATTAGATTAGCTTTGTTACTCGTAATATGTCTGTCATGGAAGATTATAGTTGAGTTTGACCTTTAAAAGGTTTTTTTCTTTTCTTTAATGTAATTTCTCTCACATGTTCAAGAATCCAAGTCATCATTTTCGACAATATAGAAGTTGAAATTGCTTGGGCTTTAGATGTTTCATAGCCTCTCTGGGAATATGCATTGGTAAATTTTGAATTTTTAGCTTCTGCTTCAATCTAAATGTTTAGAATGTTTCTTGTTTTGCCTCACAGATAATGTTATGTTGTGTTTTGCTATTCTATGTTAGTCCATTGGTTCAAGCTTATGTAAGGCTTTACTTTGATTCTCTGGATTCATTATAATAAGTTTAATCTTTATTTTGGATGTTCATCTTATAACTTTGTGCATCTCAAATTTTTTCCTTCTCATAACATTTCATGATCACAGCGTCAAAAAGGATGAAAATATGTCAGTGTTCTCGATATCGTCATAACAGCCAGCGATTGTCAATTACATCGCCGTAAATAAATAATATCATCGGTGCACCAAACATGTATATGTGTCTTGATGCATGCCTTTCCAATCAATGTTGAAAGGAAAAACTCCCAAATGGTTTCTCAAATTGAACACTCATGATTCAAACTTGATCAAATAACGGGAGAAAATTGAATGTAAGGCATAATGTAATTGTAATAAGCATATAATAATTTCCCAGGAATTTGAAAGAGATACACAAAAGGTCTTTGCAAGACGCATTGAATTGTTCAAAAGGCTCATCTAAAATGTACCAAGCAAGAACAGAGTTGGGAAGAAGTTGGGGTATTGTAACTGTAACAGTAACCATGCTTTTGACCTGCTTTGCACACTTTGTACCGAACATAATCTTCAACAGAACATGTGATGAAACCCTGGATCTTCTGAACAAGAAAACAGAATCTGAAAAAAGAATTCTTTTGATAGAATTTGATGGTATGATGAGATGATGGGTAGAAGGATAGATAAATCTTTAGGTCGGGTGAACGAACTCCCTTTTTGATCTTAAAGTTAAAGCTTTTAGAGAATAAACTTTGTAGCTATGAGATGTTCGATGATGAACAAGGGTTTCACAATCTCTGTGAAGAAAAGAGCAACTTTGATAAAACTTCGACTAATCCTCTGAAAATTCTACAGCGACAAAGTTTAAAAAAGAAATAAAACTAGGGTTTTTCTCTAAACCTATAACCCTAATCGAAATTATTGAACCAAAAATAAACCAGAAATAATTAAAATCTAACTCTAAAATGAACCATAAAAACCGATAAATTGAATTGCTTGGTTCGAGACTGGTTTTCCTCCCCAATTGGTGTCGAACTAGGTTTGATGAAAACCAATGCAACAACTCAATTTTTGGAGCTCCTTTGGACTTGAATTTCGTGGCCTCTCTTTCAACAAATGATATTGGATCCTTGATTTGGGCTTTGGCTTCTTTTGGGCTGAAATAAGCGGAGCAAAGTCTGCTGACTTTGAAAATTCATAACTAATTCTTCCCAGCATCTTTTCAAGTGATTTCACTTTGCCTTGATCCCTTGATGGCTTGAGAATCTAAAACATTTTGAATAATATCCTGAAACCTTCTGGTTTGGTCGGAATACCCTTTGGAGTGAAGATATGTGTGTTTTGCGAAATCCTGATTCACCCAGATTGTAAGCTCCATAACTCTCAGGCCTTTAATGTCGTTGTGATGAGTCCAGTTGCTAAAGATGCTCTGAAGAGTAAGCTTTCCAGAAAAATCAAGCTTGTTGCCTAATTCCATTTGATGAGAAAGATATGCTCCATTGAATGTGGTTGGGTCCATTCTGCGAATTGAGCTGAACAGGATTGCATCAACATGTCTCCAATTTTTCTTCCCTTTTTCTGCCGGAAAGACTTTCTATACATAGTCTGAGTCAAACGCGTGCTTTGGTTGAACTCTGTTACTTTTACTGGAAATAGCAATATGAAAACCCAAATCAAGAACAGATATATGTGAACCAGAATCTGGAATCGTCAATATATGCTAGCATTCATCAAAGCATTTCACCATCAGATATATGAAAAATGAGAAAACAATCCACCAATGCGATTTCCACAAAACTAATATCAACATTGGGTATCCTTTATTTATGATAGAGGTTATTCTTTTTCAACATTGGTTTTTTAAAATTATGTTTTGGTTTTTTGGTTTTTTGGTTTTTCTATTTCAGTTTATGTAAATTGCTTAACATAATGGCCATAATTTATTACCTTTTGGTTGCTTTGTTCTTGCAATGAAAACAGCTTACCAGGCTCCGACTCCTTTAAGAGAATCAAAAAGAATGTAAATCATCAAGTATCACGACCACATGAATCAAACTAATCACTGCTTAAGAACACAAACTAAGAAGATACTAAACATTATAAATGCAACCAACAAATTGGACAAACTGCAATATCTGAAGTGAAGTTATCATACCTTGCTCATGTGAGATATTTTCCCAATAGATATGCAAGAATAAAACTACACCAAGCAGTTAACCATTAGATACATGAAAAACCAATCAAACTCATGGAATCAAAGAAAGCAAAACATGAACTCAAAGTGAATGGTACTTATTATAGTTGTGTTTCCATTAAGAAACTCGTGTAAAGATCCGAAGAGTCTTTGTGACAGTACACAACACCTGAAAATATGGTACGAACATAATAGAATCTTTATATATGTACATAAGTTTTGAGCATAATGAGACGATGAAACCTGGAGTTTCTGGAGTAAACAATACATGTGTGATGGATTCTCATATTGAATCACCATGATTTTTGAAACCAAAGTTGAACCAAAAAAAATAAAAATAACAGATTTCATACCCAGAAACTCTGCTCAATCTAAAATCAACACGTCTTTTGCCTTCAAGTGATTTAGCTTATATATACTTTAAGAACTGGCGAGATATTTATGATGAGGGAGAATCAATGAGCGATCGCTCTAACAGAGATTTTCTTCCAAATGTATGAGGAATCAAAACCGGGATAGAGAGAGACAGAGCCACCGATGGAAGAAGAAGAAGAAGGGAAAGTCACATGTTTTTCCGCAACAATGGTGGTTTTATAAGGTTGCATGGGGTGAAGGTTTTGAGGTGGGTTGGGGGTGACGCTTGTATAGGCTCCTATGGCGATCTTGCGGTTATCGGAGGAGAAAGTCGAGGACGTAGCTTTTAAGGCGATTCAGTAGCAGGGTTGAAGTTTGAAAGAAACGTATGGGGAGATGACGCGAGAGGAGGGAGAGGGTGAGTCGATTTAGGGTTAAAGTTACAAAGATGAAGTTTGACGGCAGCTACGTTAGTGTTTGGGTGGACCAGCCAATTTTTTGGCTTTGTGGCCCATGTGAGAAATGTGACCCTTTATGTTTGCAATGGGGAAAAATAGCATAGAGTGTTTTTCGTGGGTGTAAACGGCAAGGCGTTCTCTTCTCTGAGATGTTGACGTGTCTCAAGGGGAGGGTTTGTGTTTCATGCTGATGTGACATCCTTCTAAAGCCACAATTAGCTCATTTTTATTAGTATAATTTATACTCAGAATCAGTAAAGCGAAAATTAATTCTCGAAAATCCAAAAAAGTTAGTTTCGTGCAACTCGTTCTTTGTTTTTGATTCTAACACAAAAGTATGTTCAAGTTGGTACTCTCTCGTTTATCTTTTAATAAAAGATATTGTACTTTTTGAGGTTAGGATTTTAACAACTTTCTCTTTTTAAAGTTGTATTGCAAATTATGAGATTCTTTTCACTCCAAAATAAATCCTATTTATCAAAAATAAAAAGATCATAAATAAATTTCTTGGTGGTGATGTATTAGAAGTCACTACTTGTCCACAAGCACTTCCGTGCATCTAAATGAAAAGATTTATTGTTGGTTAGTTAAGAATTTTCAAAATCATAAGAATGAAATATATTTTACAAAGGTCTATTATTTTCATTCGTTATATTAACATTATTATCTGATCTTTTCTATTATTCTTTTTTTTCCTTGCCATCAATCTCATTTTTATTAGTAATTTGCAAATAGTAAGTGGGTAATATAAATAGAGACATAAAAATATCATTCGAATGAAACATTTGGAGGGAAATGCTCATTTGACAAACAATCTAAGACCATATTCGAATCTCGTTTATTCCAACTGATATGTGATCCTTGGAACCTTGATAGTGATAGTTGAATGTATCGAACCGAATTGCGGTGTGCAAAACACCTTTTGATCTCGTCTAAAATCTTTTTCAGCTTTTGGTTGTCTCTTTCGAATATTATATACTTATACCCTTTGAACCATAAGTATTGCATAACCATTAAGAGATCCTGAAGCTCTTCTTTTAGTGGATCCTGACAAGTAAAACCAATAGCATAACCTGATTCAATATAGACGCTCAATGCATCTCTAACCACCCAACCAGCCGATGATTCTCGTTGAGGATGAAACGCAACATCATAGTTTCATTTGATGAAAGGTGAACTTGGTTTTTGCCAATGTGATCTGTTACCGCTTCTATTATTAGGAACATAGTTATGGACCCTGTTATTGCAGCCAACCATTCCTCAGTGTCAAGTTTTGCCTTCTCTACATCTAAAACCAATGACTTTGTTGTTTGCGGTATACCAAAACGTTTCTACTTTTCCACAATCTCCATAGTATCCAAATTAGAAATTGTCTCATAAATTCTAAAATAGCTTGGTTTCTATGTAATGTGATAATAGTCTTGAGTTTATCTTCGAAGTTTGTTCCAGGAACTGTGAGAAGTGGCTGAGGAATGTGTGCTCCTCTCCACACTGCTTGAGTGTAAGAATAGTCAAAGCAGAGATGATCCCTAGATTTTGTACCCTGCCAACATCTTTTACATGTAGTATATGTTGTAATATGTCGATATAATAAGATGCCACCAATCGGTAGAGCTTGTGAAAGCATTCTCTAGAGGAAATGTCTCAGTTTAGAGTCTGTATTTAGCTTCCATATCTCTTCTTTGATACATGGATTATTCGGTAGAGGATGAACTTGGATATTTCGTTCTAATAAATGAGAAGCCAACTAGTAACCAGATTTAACGGTATATAACCCATTAGAATTATAAGACCAGCCAGATATATTATGTTCTGGATCGACAGAGAGCCTTAGGGACTTTATAAGCGCAATGTCTTCTACAAGAAAAATTACTTCAAGTTTATCTATATTCCACTTGTGAAGGCCTGAGAGAATAAGTTCCTTAGCCCTTAATTGTTGTTGTAGAGGTCCAATAACCCTTTGAGGAGGTCTTGGAGGATGGTCAGGGAGCCAATTATCTTCTCATATCTTTGTAGTTTCACCAATACCAATTGAAACTCTCATACCAGTTGCGATAAGATCCCTACCTTCTAACAAGGAGTGCCAAATGGAGGAAGGTTTCGTTCCTTTACCTGCTTGTAGTATAGTACCATTGGGAAAATATATCTACCCTTTAGAACCCTAGCCATCAAGCCTGATGGATTCTGTAAAACTCGCCATATCTGTTTCCCAAGCATTGCTACATTAAAGTTTTCAATGTTTTTAAAACCCTATCCACCTTCTTTGTTAGGCATTCCTAGTCTATCCCAAGCAAATCAATGCATCCCTCTCTTTCCTGAACTTTTACTCCACCAAAATCTAGCTAATTTTGTTTCTATTTCCTCACACATTTCTTTTGGTAGTTTAAAACAATTCATAGTGTATACAGGCAAGGCGAGAGCAATGGTTTTCAATAATATTTCTTTCCCTGCTTCAGACAAGAACTTATTGGACCACTTATTTGTACGTTGTTGTGTCTTCTCAACTATGAATTTGAAGATATCTTTCTGCTTCCTACCAACTCGTTCTGATAAGCCCATGTATNCCCCCCATCATTATGAATGTTAAGAATATGTCTAAGTCGTGTCTTAACATCTGCAGAGACCTTTGAACCAAAAGTTGTTACAGATTTTGTAAGGTTAACATCCAAACCAGAGACAGCTTCATACACCTTCAAAGTAGTCATGATGATCTTGCAAGATCGCGGATGAGCATGACAAAACAGCAAAAATCATCTGCAAACATCATGTGGTTGATAGTAGGAGTTGTGTTACTCAACTTGATCCCCTTGATTTTGTTCTTGTGGGCAGCTTGTGTTAACATATAAGACAGAACTTCAGAACAAATGATAAACAAATAAGGAGAGAAGGGATCCCCCTGTTTGATACCCCTTCTTGGTGTGATGTTTACTTGAGGACTACCATTAAGTAAAATTGAAAAAGATACCGTCTCCACACATGTCATGATCCAATTGATCCAAACTTGATTAAAACTCATAGCATTCATGGTTCTCCTCAGGAAACTCCTCCACTCTAGCTTATTGTAAGCTTTAGTAATATTTGTCTTAATAGTCATGTACGACTTAGCTCACCTCTTCCTGGATTTTAAAGAATGTAAGACTTTATGCGTGATTATGACATTATCCATAATGTGTCTGCTGGGAATAAAAGTCGCCTGGTTATCAGAAATGAGCAAAGGAAGATGATCTTTAAGCCTAGTTACGAGAATTTTTGAAAGGATTTTATAAGACACATTGTAGAGAGTTATCGACCGGAAGTCACTCATAAGCTTTGGCATATCATTCTTGGGCAATAAACAAAGATTAGTATGATTATGAGATGTATTTAGTGTACCATGAGTGAAGAACTCTTTAACCTGAGCGATAACATCTGCTCTAATGTGTGCCCGGAACTGATGAAAGAAAGCTCCTGTTACCATCCGGGATTTGGTGCCTTGGTAGCTACCATGTCAAGCACTGAAGCCTGAATTTCTTCCTTTGAAACCATCTCAGTGAGGAAAGCATTCATACCTTCAGTAACCTTGCTGGGAAAGTCTTCAAATAATGTATCAAGCACGTGCACATCCGTACCAGAACTTGTAAATAGAGACTCAAAATAATCTTGAGCTGCTTGATCAACTTCATCTTCTCCTCTGAAAATAGTGACAGCAGAATCTTCTATGACCATAATCTTATTGCGAGACCTCCTAGTTTTTATAGCTGTGTAAAAAACTTAGTATTACGATCGTCAAGAGTCTATTATTCTATTATTCTTTAAACTAGGTTTTAACACGTGCATAGTGCGGGATCAGGTTTTATTATTTTTTTATAAAATAAAAATTAAAATATCTTTAACATTATTATATACTTATGTTTGTAAATTTATACTTAGGATTGAACATATTCGATGTTGGTTAAGGTGTTTGACTCATGGTAAACTAAATCGTACCTCCATTTTTATAATAATATTAGTCTCAATTAACCCGTTGTAGACTGAATCATATTTTCTCTTTAAACATAATTTTAAGTTATAATAATACAGTGAAACTATATTGTTTGGTAAAAAGATAGTATGTTTTAGTGAGAGTTACATTTATAAAAAAATAATTATAATAAAGAAATGGCTTTAGCAAAATCACGTTTAATATAAATCTTAAAAACAATTATGTTTTGTGTTCATATTAATTTTACTTTTTATATATTAAAATATAGAAATTAGTAATTATTTATATAATTGAATTAACATTTTGTTTTTATGTTTGTAGTTTTTTCCAAAAATTGGGATTTGTTATTTTAAAAATAACTATATTATTAGTATATAACTAAAAGAAAATTGTTTATTTTAAATATATTTTAGATTATTATAAAAAATGATAATTATAAAAAGTTAAATTATTTTTAAGATTCAATTCCTTATTTTAAAAAATAGAGATATTTATTTTGATGGATTTTAAGAAAAGGATATTAAGAGAATTTATATAAGATTTAGTAACATAAATTAATTGCTTATTGTATTAAAGATGCATTTTTAAAAATTTATTTTATCTTTGATGACATTCTTATTTCCTTTTTCATATATTCACTTTCTAATGGCATATGATGTAATTCTTTACAAATTTAAGGTTATGCCAAATAATAATATAGAGATGTAAAAAGTTAAATTTTTTAAAATTCATTTGCTTATTTCAAAAATTAGAGATAGTTATTTTGATGGATTTTAAGAAAAATATACTAAGAGAATTTATATAAGGTTTCGTAAAATAACTTAATTGGTTTTTGTATTAAAGATGCATTTTTTAAATTTATTTTATCTTTACTGAAATTCTTATTTCTTTTTTTATATATTCACTTTCTAATGGCATATGATGTAATTCTTTACAAATTTAAGGTTATTCTTTTAAATGTACTTCCCAAAAAATAATATAGAGATGTAAAAAGTTCAAATATTTTAAGATTCATCTGCTTATTTAAAAAATAGAGATAATTACTTTGATATATTTTAAGAAAAATATATTAAGAGAATTTATATAAGATTTAGTAACATAACTTAATTGGTTTTTGTATTAAAATACTTTTTTAAAATTCATTTTATCTTTAGTGACATTCTTATTTTTTTTTATATATTCACTTTCTAATGGAATATGATGTAATTCTTTACAAATTTAAAGTTATTTTTTAAATGTACTTCTCAAATAATAATATAAAAAGTTTTTATGATTGTTTCAAATTACTTATGGTATTAAGAAACTTTTAAAACAATTATGGATATTTATATAATTAATAACAAATAAAAATAATTTTCTTATGGACTTTTTTTTTAACTGAACTTTCTTCTATTAATTAAGAGTAATCTCTAAATAAGAGATTATTAATGTGATTGAGTACAAAGTTGAAATATTCAAACGATGAATGGTTCTGGAATTCAGATTTCGACAAACAATCCGCAACTTGGTTTGATTCACGTTGAACCCATGATATAGTACGTCGGTAAACCTTCGCATCCAGCCTTATATTTCGCAAATAATATTATAGTAATGAAACCTTATTTCGTCACCACGTACTAATTTGGCAGCTAATTGACTGTCTCCCTCAAATATGACTCGATTGTGGCCTCTGAACCACATTTGTTGGATGGAGATAAGTAGTGTCTGGAGCTCAGCTTCAATCACATCTTCACATATATGTCCTTTTGTGTGCCCTGATCCTAAGTAGACTCCATTGGAGTCTCTGCATACCCATCCGGCTTGCGATTGATGATTCTCTCGAAAACTTGCACCGAAGTTACATTTAATATAATTCGGGGGTGGCTTTGTCCATGCAGAATTTTCTTGTCTCATATTCTTCGGTTTATTGGTTAGGAAACAGCCCGCATTTAGGAATTCATCAGCATCAGCAGCTATCAACCTTGCGTCGTGTGACCATTGACTGAGTCTGTTATATTAGACTAAGAGGTTCCTGCTCTTCCAGATTCTCCAGAGCGTCCACAAAGGGGCCTGCCTGGCTAACATTGGAATGTTGGTGTTTGAGTGGTATGTGATGATTGATGACATTTTTTCCTCAAACATGGCGGATTGTGTGTGTATAATCGGATCAATGGTATTAGTAGCACACCAAATTGCATAAGCATATTTACATGTGAAGAAGAGATGATTCAATGTTTCTTCAAGTTGGCAGCATCTTTTTGCAAGTTATATCTGTTGTTAGATGTCTATGCCGTAATATAGAGCCAGCTGGTAAGGCGGAAGACAAAGCTCTCCAGAGGAAATATTTTAGCTTCGGAGCTGTCTTCATTTTCCAAATTACTGCTTTTAGGTCAATCCTTCTCGGGATAGGTATAACATTCCCATGGGTTACTTGCTCTGCCAATCTAAAAGTCGATTTGACTGAATAAACACCTTGAGAGTTATAAGCCCAGTCCACGAAATCCTTCCTCGAATACTGGCTTAGCCGAATCCCTCTAATAATATCGACATCTTCAGTGATGATGTTTGCCATGAGTTTGTTATGATCCCAGATTGAATGTCATGGAGCCATTAGATCTTGGACTAAATGGATTTCAGTAAGAGGTCCAAAGATGCATCGAGGGGGTCTTGGTGGCAGTACAGGTAGCCAATTATCGAACCATATCTTCGTATTTTCACCACTGCCAATGACAACCCACATTCCGGTTTGACCTAATTTTTGGCTTTCCATAATAGAACGCCATATAAATGATGGTTTGGTTCCAAGTTTGGCTTCCATTATGGTTGTATCATGGAAATACCACCCTTTTAATATCTGAGAAAAAAGTGTATTTGGATTGTGTAGGATACGCCATACCTGTTTTCAAAGGAGTGCGTCATTAAAGTTCGCAATATTCCTAAAGCCTAGTCCCCCTGTCCTTTTCAACTGACTCAAGCGATCCCATGCAAACCAATGCATGCCTTTCTTATCATTTCCTTTGTTCCACCAGTAAGCGGCTAAAGCTGCCTCAAATTCCTCGCAGATGCCTTGTGGTAGTTTGAAGCAGTTCATGGTATAGACCGGAAGAGCAAGAGCGACTGTCGTAACAAGGATCTATTTTCTGCCTCGGATAAGAATTTGTTGGTCCAACTAGATGTTCTCTTTTTAACCTTTTCAACGATGAATTTGAAGATGTCTTTTTTCTTTCGACCAACTTGTTCTGGTAGGCCAAGATATTTCCCATCACCGTCGTCGTTATGGATATTAAGTATATGTCGTAGGTGAGTTTTGGTAGCATCCGCTACTCGAGAACCAAAAGTGATAGCTGATTTATGGAGGTTCACAGATTGGTTGAAGACCTTCTCATAAAGTTTTAACGTCTACATAATGAATTTGTACGATTTAGGATGGGCATGACAGAAGAATAATGCATCATCAGCAAACATTAAATTGTATAATGTTGGTCCGGAAGTACTAAGTTTAATCCCCTTAATTTTGTTCCTAGCAGTCATCGAGTGGAGCATGAAGGTAAGGACTTCCGCACAGAGAATGAATAGATAAGGGGAGAGAGGGTCTCCCTGACGAATGCCACGCCCTGGATGGATATTGTTGGTGTCAAAAACAGTCATCTCGAAATCAACGTCCAAGATAGCATCTTTAATCAAACTTACTCGAAAACACGACCAACGTCTGGACTCGTCGTCGTCTAGACTTAGCATCGACTAGACTTACCGTTTTCTAGACTTAACGTCGTCTAACCTTACCATCATCTAGATTCACCGTCCTCTAGACTTGTCATCGTCTAGACTTACCGTCGTCTAGACCGCAAGCCAATTGGGGTCTAGACAATCTTTCAAAGAAGTCTATCCGTCCGCGAGAAACTAAAGCATTCGAATGCTAAAGTTAGCATCAGTGGCTTTCGGAAAACTCTCACAAGGCCACACGATACAATCTTCAGAGCGATACGAAACCTCCGTGATCATCGGAAAACCGCATCGTTTCGGAGAAATGTCTAAACACCGATTGACGCCAGACCTACGAACGAGTCATGGAACCGATTGACGACTGGACTAGAAGTCGATCTAGACGTCGATTGAAACAAATATCGGAGGTCCGTCTTGGAGCCAATTGGCACCAAGACCAGGGCATGGTCTTGGCGCCAGATGGCGCTAGGACGCGGACAACGTTCAGCCGTTATCTGTTGGCTGAACCACGTCCTTTCCGATCATCATCTCCTTNATAATCATAAGGATTCGTGCTTTTCGTGGACTTCGTATCGATCGTGTAGAACGGCGACGGTTAACTTAAACACCGGAAGAGTCTAAACTATATGATCGTTCTTATCGTTCCACGAAACTATTATCGCTTGGTCTTACGAGAAATGGTTTCTCCGAAAGGAATCGTCAAAATCACTTAGCCTCCAAACGTCCCGAAAGGGCCCAAATTGCGATAACAGTCCACTTACGATTTTGGGCGAGAACCGGCCCATTAACGATGACGGTTTGCCAGGGTTTCGCGAAAATGTTAAGTTTCGAGAAGATAAGGAAAGATCTCGGAAAGGATATATGCGAATTGGGGAAAAGGAATATTTCCATGAGAAGATATGCACGAATGGGGATGAAAAAGGAAACGAGCCAAGCCCACAAAGACCTATATAAAGGGTGCGAAGGAGAAGGATGAAAGGGGGAGATACAAGAGAACTTTTCGTCACCGCAAAACACTTAGAAAAAAATAAGGGTTCTTACTTTGTTTTCGTTAGCGAGTTGCGTCTCAACTAGGTTACGAGTCTACGCTGTAGTTCTAGATAATCGTCGCCAACAGTTCTTGCGTCCACGGCTCAACACCGGTTGCCCACGCTCAGACCACGAATTCGAATAAGATCCCTTATACTTTCTTCATTATCTATGGTTTTCGATTGTTTTCCATGTTTTGATCCACGATTCTCTTTTCGTATTCAAACCTTTTCTCATTACGAATTCTATTACTTTACTGTCGTTTTACATATCTCGCTTTGCAACTTGTTTCGTATCAATCTCACTTACGTTATTCATCTCGTTTCATCTTAATTTCGTCTTA
>OVAN01010561.1:0-15624 GCA_900406275.1 Anastatica hierochuntica | reverse complement strand
CATGCCCCCAGAGACTTTATGTGGATTGTCCTCAGGTGGAGTTTCGCTTTCAGGGTTGGTGATAGCGAAATTGTTTGGCCTTTGGACATGCTTTGTGCCCCCGGAAGCTCGCCTTTCAGTGCTGCGGGTTTTGGTTTTTGGGAACCAAAAGGTGGTGAAGATTTGAGTGAGGGACTCGTATCAGATAGCTACGGTAGCTATTCCCGAGGGCTGAACTTCCTCTTTGTGTTCTTGTAGGCTGGATTTGATCGCATCTTTTGTTGCTATGTCAATGTTGGGCTTTTTTATACTTTCCATAGGTATTATTCTTATAACGAGATGGTTGGAGGTAGATGCTAACGCTGCTAAAGCGTCAGCGGAGGAATTTTCTCCGCATGGGATCCTTGTAAGTTCAAATTTGCTGAACTGGTATGCCCCCATTCGCTCGTCCCTCGTTTTGTACTCTCCATGAAATTGGCTAGCTACTAACTGAGAGTCGTTGTAAGCATTCAGTTCTCGGACCCCTAGTTCTATTGTTAACTTAAGACCTGCGATCAGTGCTTCATATCCAGCCTCATTGTTTGAGGCGTTGAAGCCTAGTCTGTAAGATTTTTCTATCACTTCTCCTATTGAGGAGGCTAGCCTTAGACCAATCCCGGACCCCTGCTTTGAGGAGGCTCCGTCGACATGGAGCGTCCATTTTGGGGCTACAGAGTCTGTGCCCACGTGTTCGGTGGCTAATTCGATAACGAAGTCGACCATAACTTGGGCTGTAGCCGCTGTTCGTGGTCGATATTCGATGTCATATTCGCTGAGCTCGATGGCCGACATAGCAAGATGTCCAGATTGGCTGGGACTGTGTAATATCGAGCGCAAAGGCTGAGACGTCATTACGACGATCCAGTGTGATTGGAAGTACGGCCGGAGCTTCCTAGGTGCCGTGACAACCGCCAGGGCTAGCTTTTCCATAGCTGAATATCGTGTCTCGGCGTCTATAAGACTTTTGCTGATATAATAAACAGGCTTTTGTTCGTTCTGTTCCTCCCTTACCAGCACTCCGCTCACAGCTGCTGGGGAACAACGATATAGAGGTACAGAGGTTCCCCTTCGACAGGCTTGGAAAGGACCGGAGGCTGGTAAAGGTAAGCTTTGAGTTGCTTGAAGGCTTCTTCGCATTCTTCGTCCCACATAAACTTTTTGTTGTTTCGCAGGAGCTTGTAGAACGGAAGACACTTGTCGGTTGATCAAGAAATAAACCGATTCAAGACTGTGATTCGCCCAGTCAGCCTTTGCACCTCCCTGGTCGTTCTTGGTGACAACATTCCTAGGAAGGTGGCTATTTTGTTTGGGTTGGCTTTGATTCCTCGCTCTGTCACGAGGTACCCGAGATATTCTCCAGATGGTACCCCGAAGGTGCACTTAGCGGGATTGAGTTTCATGTCATATTTGTTGAGGATATCGAAGCATTCTTTGAGATGATTGACATGGTCATCTCCGTTGGCGGATTTGACGAGCATATCATCTATATAGACTTCCATTGTTTTTCCGAGTTGCCTGGCTAACATTTTGTTCACGAGTCTTTGGTAGGTGGCTCCAGCGTTTTTTAATCCAAAGGGCATGACTTTACAACAGTAGGTGCCACGCTCTGTTATAAAGGCGGTTTTCTCTTGGTCATCTGGGTCCATCATTATTTGATGTGTCGTGGCCTCGACTATTCGGTCGATGTGGGGTAACGGGAAGCTGTCTTTAGGACATGCTTTGTTCAAGTATGTGAAGTCTACGCAGGTCCTCCACTTCCCATTTTTCTTTTTGACAACCACTGGGTTGGCTAGCCAGTTTAGATAGTGGACTTCCCTGATTTTGTCTGCTTTCATTAGTCGGTCGACGTCATCGTTGTCTGCTTGAGCCTTTTCGAGGCCAAACTTGCGCCGCTTTTGCTTTACGGGTTTCAACGTCGAGTCTACGTTTAGCTTATGTGTCGTTACCCGCGGATCGATGCATTTCATGTCGTTAGTATTCCAGGTGAAGGTTCTGACGTTTTCTGCAAGGAAGCGTATGAGCTTGTCTTTGACGTGAGAAGGTAACTCTGGCTCGATGCGAACACATTTTTCGGGGTGAGCCTGATCGATGCAAACTTGTTCGGTGAGGTTCCGCGGAGGGCCTCTAATGTTTTGCTGCATCACCTGTTGTTCCCGGATCTGTAATTGCTATTGAGGGGATTCCTTTATGATTTGGAACCCTCCCAGGTAGCAAACTCTCTATATTTTTTGGCTACCTTATACTGTAGCTACCCTTGTCAGAGTTGGGAACTTCACACATTGGTGATATGTCGAGGCTACGACTCGCATCTTATGAATCCACGGCCTCCTGAGTATCGCATGAAATGGGGCCAGTTTGTTGATTACCACGAAGTTAACCATTTTCATTACTCCTCTAGCTATCACTGGAGTTTGATGGTTCCCAGGGAAGTGGTGGTTTCTCCGGAGAAACTCATGAGGTTGGCCTTCTGACCAGAAATCTCGTAGTCGTCTATCTCCATGCATTTCAAGGCTTTGTAGAATATAAGGTCTACGGAGCTCCCGGTGTCCATCATTAGTTTGGGTACCTCGTACCCAACCACATTGAGGGTTATGACTAAAGCGTCATCATGAGGCTAGTCGAGTTCGAAGGTTTCGCTCTCCCAGATGGAGATTTTAGTATTGGACTCCTGACCAGATGGTCTCAATCGGGTACTAGACTCGACCTTTTGTAGGTGGCCTTTAATTGAATTAACAAACTCTCGGTGGATATTTGAACCTCCGAGAATATAATCAACTCTAGAGTCAGAGACCTGCGTACTCGACGCCTTTTCGAATAAGGCAGCCACCGTTCCTTCGGGTAAAGGTTTCGGAGCCTCCATACGAAGGCTCTTCCCCTCTGGAAATTTCCCAAGGATCATGTCAATCCTTTTCTTTGGAGCGGGAGTTGGCAAATCAATTTCCTTTTCTGGAGACCTATTCCGCTTCGGAGATGCCTCCCTTGGGGCTCTTTTCTGGTAGGGCGGTGGCTTTCAAAGGTCCACATCTTTTATTTCGCCGGCAGCAAACTTTGCTGCCAGCTATCGCTGAAGATCCAAACATTCCTCCGTTGAGTGACCCTTCCTCTCGTGGTAGGTACAAAATTTATTTTCGTTAAATGACTTAGTCCAAGGGGCTTTGCCCGTTGTTGCGACAAGTTTGTCTTCCTGTGACTCGTCAACTGCATACCAGTGTTTCCCTTGGGTCTGGTTGCTACGGAAGTTACCTTTCTTAGCTTGACCTCTTGCTTCTTGAGAGTGAGCTTTCGAGTAGGTTTGAGACCTCTTATGGATTTTATCCATCGCAGCAGTTTCTTCTTCAAGTGTAATAAACCAGGATGCTCTGTGGAGAGCATCGTCTATTGTGGGCGGAGGATTGATAGTGAGTTCTGACCAAAACTCTGAATGGTACCAAAGCCCTCTTCGGAGTGCCTCAATGGCAACCTGATCATTAGGATTCGATAGTTTGGTTCTGACCGCCCTAAACTTTTCTATGTAGACTCGGAGCGTGTCCCTGACTCCTTGACGGATCTTCCACAAGTCTGATTCAGAAGCTTGTTTCCGAATGTGAGTCGAATACTGCTTTACGAAAGCACTGGTTAGCTGGTCAAAGCTATCTATTGAATTTGGCTCGAGGCCTGAGAACCACTCGAGGGGTGTACCAGCGATCTTGTCTCCTGTTCGACCTGTTGCTGTCGAGACGCCAATTGGTGGACCAACTGTTCATTTTCTTGGGTTCGACTTACAAGCTGTAGCATCATTTGACGGATCTCAGAAAGCTGATCTGAAACCTAGCTTGTGGCTGATGCCGAAAGCTGTGGTCCAAATGGATTCTGTTGGTCGGGACCTCTGAGCGTCTGTGATCTCGGAGCTTGACCGTTAGGTAGTCTTCGGGGAGCTAGCTGGGATTCAACAGGTTTCGATCGATCCTACGTGACGAGAGAAAGCTCATTTGAAGGGTCGGAGCGGCGAGGTTCCGGAGGTCCAGAACCTCTGTGGGTCGGTGAGCTACTGCTCGGTGCTAGTGCCAAGGATTCGGATTGATTCAAGCCACCGTTAGCTGGATCCATCTACTTAGCTATCGGAGTAAGGGATTCGATTACTCAAAGTCCCCATAGAAATCTCGGTTTGATCTCACAATTACTATGCATTAGGTTTAAGAGAAATAGATTTGTGGAGCAAAGTGGGAACGAATCCCGTTTGAGCTTAAGAAATGAATCGAATGTATATGTTGCCTTTTATTAATGATCGATGATATATATTACAAGAAGAATGAATATTGAATTGAGAACCTAAAGCTAAAATAATGAAGAATGGTGTTCATGAAGGCTAGAGTGCCGCCATGTCCTCGATCTCTCCTATTCCTTTTATAATCCTAAGTTATCCCTAGAATCAGGTACCAGCCTCCGAGATCTCTTCTCCTCAGATCTCGGCAACAACTTTCTTTTGTTGACTCTCAACTCAGGCTCCTGGGTCGCGTTTCCTTATTTGTAATGGATTCGTATGACTAAGGCCCAATCAACTCCTTAGGCCTTTATCTGCCATCCTCTCCTTAATGGGCTTTTGAACCTTTAGGCCCAACAGTTATGGAGCTTACAATCTGGGTGAATTAGAATTTTTGCAGAACAAACATATCCTCACTCCGAAAGGTATCTCGACCAAACCAAAAGGTTTCAGGCTATGATTCAAAATGTTTTAGATTCTCAAGCCAGCAAGGGATCAAGACAATGTAGAATCACTTGAAAAGACGCTGGGAATAATTAGTTATGAATTTTCAAAGTCAGCATATTTTCAGCTCATCTGTCAAGCTTGTTCGTGTGAATTCAAGAGCAAATCATCCATGTATGGCAAGTACATTTTTCCATCCATATTTCACCTTCAAGATGAGTGTCTTAGGCATCCAATTCATCCATGAATCCTTAGCAACACGTTTTGGATCAATTGCCCTAGAAGACCGGTTTATTTTAGCCCAAAAGAAGCCAAAGCCCAAATCAAGATTCCAATATCATTTGTTGAAAGGGAGGCCACGAAATTCAAGTCCAAAGGAGCTCCAAAAATTGAGTTGCTATATTGGTTTTCATCAAACCAAGTTCGACACCAATTGGGGAGGAAAACCATCCTTGAACCAAGCAATTCAATTTATCGGTTTTTATGGTTCAATTTCAGACTTAGAGTTTAATTATTTCTGGTTTGATTTCAATGACAATTAGGTTTAGTTTTTTTGTTTAATTTTCGGAGAACCCTATTTATTTTGTACGTTATGCAGACTTTTGGAATCATCGAAGTTTTTTTTTTAATCAAAAGAGAAGTTTTCTCTCTATGTCTTTTTGTGAATTAAGTGTGTCATATCTCTCTTCATATCCTTCTGGTGTGTATATCTAGAAGACTCAGCTTGCTACAGAGTTCATTCTCGACAACATCTTTCTTTAAGATCAAAAAAGGAGTTCATTCACCTGATTTAAAGATAATCTATCCTTTTATCCATTCATCAATCCATAGATTCTTCTTCCATTAATCCACAGAAAATAAACACAAAAACAAAACAAAAAGTTTGATCTCTCATTCAGCGAGATCCGGGAATAAAACAAGGAATCTCCCATCCAGTATTGCATCAGATGATATCAGAGCAACTGAATCAAAGATCACGGAAACTATGGCTGAAAAATTCAGCAAAAGAAAGGAACCTGTAATGGTGACACTGACTGAATATGAGATGAAATAAGTGCTT
Source organism: Anastatica hierochuntica (assembly GCA_900406275.1). Lineage (NCBI taxonomy): Eukaryota > Viridiplantae > Streptophyta > Magnoliopsida > Brassicales > Brassicaceae > Anastatica > Anastatica hierochuntica. The sequence goes on along the minus strand of OVAN01010561.1, from coordinate 9,862 downwards.
TTGGACGTTGTTAGAAGACTGACATCGAAACCAGAACGCGATAAAAGGATGGAGCATCCAACCACCAGCAAGGAGACGACGAGATCCTCAGTAAAAATAAGCAAAAGAAAGGAGGAAGAACAAAGCGCATCTTCTGCGATTTTCATGGAGAACAAAACGCCCAAAGAAGCAGAGAAGCTTGATGTCGAATTTGAGAGCAAGTTGCAAGCAGTCCAAGAAGACTTCAATCAATTGATTCCAGTCCCAATTCCATCCTCAACTGCTGCAATTTAAGAGATCAAAGAGAAGGAACAAAAATTAGTTGTTCTTTTCGCAGAATATCAGCAATTCGACGAGTTGAATCAAGAAGAGAAGCCGCATGACATAAGTGAGCTTGTACCTCTTGAAAACGTGGTTGAAGAAGAAGAGTTGATTAGATCAAATTCAGTCAGCGAAAAGGAGCACACAATGTTCAAAACAGGTGAAAATCATGGTTTATTTTTCTATTTTGATAAAGTCCAGCCTGTTTTTTTGATTGAGCACACTATTATGGATCATCTAAGGCACGTCAAGAAGCTACCACACGTTGTTTTTGAGCCCGGAGGAATGACATGTGTGACCCGCAACAAAAATAGCACCTTGGAGAAGTGGACAGCGAACACGCAACCATGTATGGATGATGCATTCATCCTAAAGGGTCTTGATTTGAGGACAAATCCTTTTAAAGGAGGAAGGGATGATGCAACATGGATCAGCAATGATATAAAAGGATCAAGAAAATTCACGTCCATGAGAATTAGGTGTGCTATATCGAAACCGTTTGCCTTAGAAGCTGCAGGCTTTCAGCAAAGTCCCAACGAGTATTTCTAGAAGGATAAAATGTCACAATGTTATGTGTTTAAGCCTTGAGGGAGTATCTTTATGCCAAGTTTCAGAAGAGTGCATGACAACCAGATTATCAATGAGTTTGGTCATTTAGAAGGCTTGGATTTGGGGACAAATCCTTTTAAATGAGGAGGGAAAGATGCAATCCTGTTCAGCTCAATTCGCAGAATGGACCCAACCGCATTCAAATGAGCATATCTTTCCAACCACAGGGAATTAGGCAACAAGCTTGATTGTCCTGGAAAGCTTACTCCTCAGAGCATCTTTATCAACTGGACTCATCACAAAGACATTAAAGCCTGGGAGTTATGGAGCTTACAATCTGGTTGAATCAGGATTTTTGCAAAACAGACATATCCTCACTCCGAAAGGTATTCCGACCAAACCGGAAGGTTTAAGGATATGATTCAAAATTTTTTAGATTCTCAAGCCTTCAAGGGATCAAGAATATGTGGAACCACTTGAAAATACGCTGGGAAGAATTAGTTATCAATTGTCAAATTCAGCAGACTTTCAGCTCGTCTGTCAAGCCTGTTCATGTGAATTCAAGAGCAAATCATCCATGTATGGCAAGAACATTTTTCCAGCCATATTTCAACTTCAAGATGAGTGTCTTAGGCGTCCAATTCATCCAAGAATCCTCAGCAACACGTTATGGAACAAGTGCCCAAGAAGACCGGTTTATTTTAGCCCAAAAGAAGCCAAAGCCCAAATCAAGGATCCAGTATCATTTGTTGAAAGGGAGGCCACGAAATTCAAGTCCAAAGGAGCTCCAAAAATTGTATTGCGGTATTGGTTTCATCAAACCAAGTTTGACACCAATTGGGGAGGAAAATCAGCCTTGAACCAAGCAATTCAATTTATCGGTTTTTATGGTTCAGTTTCAGACTTAGAGTTTAATTATTTCTGGTTTGATTTCAACGACAATTAGGTTTAGTTTTTTGGTTTAATTTTCGCAGAACCCTATTGTACGTTCTGCAGACTTTTGAAATCATCGAAGTTTTTTTTAATCAAAAGAGAAGTTTTCTCTCTATGTTTTTCGTGAATTGAGTGTGTCATATCTCTCTTCAAATCCTTCTGGTGTGTATATCTAGAAGACTCAGCTTGCTACAGAGTTCATTCTCTTTCACATCTTTCTTTAAGATCAAAAGAGGAGTTAATTCCCCTGATCTAAAGATAATCTATCCTTCTATCCTTTCATCAATCCATCGATTCTTCTTCCATAAATCCGTAGAAAATAAATACAAAAACAAAACAAAAAGTTCGATCTCTCATTCAGCCAGATCCAGGAATAAAACAAGCAATCTCCCATCCAGTATTACATCAGCCTTATATAAAGACTTCGAGCAATGGTGTTGTTGGTGTGAGAGATAGAGATTGAGTCATAGGTATCGAGTGCTTTGAGAAATTCTTATTGAGTTTTTGGAATAAAATTGAAGGTTTGAAGAAAAAAGAAGATGATGAGGAGGTTAATGATGGTAACCGTATAGAGGGAAAGAGCCTTGATATGCAATACCTCTTGGATTGAAAGTTCATCTTCGGTTTTGGCCCTAATCGAGAGATCATTTACACATTCATTAACATGCACCGGAAGTGGCATGCATGCAATCTTTTTATGAAGTCATGGACTACCACTATCCTGACTCCTTTAATAGCCTTCAACCTCTCTTCAAACCTTGCAACAAAAAGGACCGAATTCACCTTGCATCCGATCATCCAACTAGACGATGTACAAGAAGAGCCCGAAAGAGGAGAAGATGAAGAAATTTTAGTCATGATTTTCTCAACCAACCATGTGAACCGCTACACCGAAGGTCATCTGATGAGCACTTCTTGGAGTCTCAAGTCAAATGCAACACCCTTCAAATTAAGAAGAATACGAGCATGATCTTGCGAATGTGGAAGGCAAACAAGGGAAGCGCCAAATACAATTGGTATGTCTCTTGCATAAATTACGATGAAGATGAAGATAACAGGAAGAAGCATGAATTTGAGATACCAAGGCACTTAGTGGCTCTTCAACCTTTGATGATTCACAAACCATGTGAGAAAAGAATGCAACCACCAAGAAGCTCGTTTCAAGAACCACCATTGAGGAGGCACAGGAAAGATCCCATCAATGAATCATCACAGCCGAGGAGGGGATTCTACCGAGACAAAGAGCCCGACTCCTCCGTTCGATCCACTCGATAATCGTACACTTGAGTGTTCCAAAGGTACACCTACAAACCGTTGTTAATACCATTCATTTTTTCTTTCTATTTGTGTGTTTTTGAAGGTCACTCTCACAACTTAGGATTCACCGGAACGGTACCGAGACGGTGAAGTTTAAGTTCGAGAGAGGGGTTTAGTACTAACGCCGTTTTAAGTTTTGATTTTTTCACTTTTGCATCTTCGAGTCTTGCATTGTTAATATCTAAGTTTTTGAAAAACCAAAAAAACAAAATATTTCTAAAAACCACAAAAACTCGAAAAACTTTAAAAAACCAAAAAGATTTTCAATATTTTTTTAAAAGCATTGCATATAGTTTGCATTATTTGTATATACTTAGATTGATAAGAGCATATAGGATTGCATTTTTCATAGGGAACAATGATAAAATTGCCTTGTAAATTGTTAAGTTTTGCTTAATGACCAATGCCCTCACTAGAAGTACAATGTTGCATAGACCACTTTTCGTCTTTAGAAAATATGTGATCGGAATTTATCCCTCGATGGTCTTTGTGAATGTTGAACTAGATGGTCTTTTGAGTCAATTCCTATCTAAGTAAAACTTAAATTGGATTAGAAATCTTGCTAATGGGCTTTGTTATACTCACCATGGTAAAAACAATAACATTTGAGAGATGTTATAACCTATTTTTACCACCCTTTCTTAGTTCAAATGGCTATTCTCATCTTTAGAGTAGTGACCAACCCTTTAAAACCCTTAAGCCTTTCTTTAAAAACCCCCTAATATTTTGATATGTGAAGCCTCTTTTGGAAAGTGCACATACAGGCAAAATCCCGAGTGAATTGAAGTTGAATGACAAAGACGATACTTCCTTAGAGTTAGTCTCGTTCAAAGGTTAACTATGAGAGATTTTAAAGATTAGATGAATTTATAATGAAATGAAACTTAAAATGATGAAGAATTAAGGTGGATTGAAGATTGTTTTGAGAGAATAAGACCGAAATCTAAGAGAGAAAATGAGAAAAAAGGTTATTCTTTATTTCTGGTTTTCGTAGTCTATTTATAGACTATCATACAAACAAGAGGATAAGAACACAAAGAATAATCTCGATTTTTGCATCATCTTACAAAACATCTTTTTAGCCTTAGCTCGCTGTTTGATTCTACATTCTTCATGCTACTTTGGTCTCTATGGATTCGATCCCGAACAACTACAACGTACATATGTGCACTTGCGGTGTTATCTCGGACGAAAACCTGAGCTATCAAGTTTTTTGGCGCCGTTGTCCGAGACCAATAGGGAGTCTTAGAATTTAGGATCATTGCGTGCCTAAGGCATTTTTCTTTATTTTGTTTAATCTCTTCTTTTTCTTCTTTGTTTTTGTGCTTTCAGGTGCATGAATAGGCCTCACACTAGAAGCCAAGGGACATCGAATGTTGCTGAGTTCGATCCTGAACCTTCGCGTCTAGAGTGACAGAAGAAGAGAGAGACGTTGCTGGAGGTTATTGAAGAGTTTGAGTTTGATGCAATCATGGGTGATAACATCGGTGACGATATTCAAGTTCATCATAACCCTCTCTTTCCTGGAGCCCTTCCAGCAGATAACCCACCTGCTGGAGGTGGTGAAAATGCTGGTGCTCAGCAAGCTGACCTACAGAATGTTGCAGCTGAGGGGCAACAAGGCGCAAATTAACCTCGACAGAGGATGACTCTGGCGCAATATGACACTTCGGAGGCCATCTATGCGAATCTTGTTGGGATTCGACCGCCTTCAATTGAGAGAAGAGACTTTGAGATCTAGACTGGTCTCATTAACTTGGTGCAGTAGAACCAGTATCATGGGCTGCCATCTCAGGACCCAATGCACCATATGGATAGATTTGAAGCCATCTGCAATACTATTTAGCACAACGGAGTACATGCTGATGCTCTTAAATGTAGGTTGTTCACTTTCTCTCTGAATGATAAAGCTACAAGATGGTACAATAGCCTGGAGCCTGATTCTCTTAGGACATGGGATGAGATCAAGGTTGCCTTCCTTGGGTATTTCTTCACTAAATTGCGGTCTATGTCTGTGAGAAACAAGATTGCAGGATTTCACCAGTTGAATGCTGAGAGTTTTCATGCAGCTTGGGAGAGATTTAGAGAGTATCTTAATGATTGTTCTCATCATGGGTTCACAGATTGGAATCTCCTCAACATTTTCTACAATGGAGTTGAGGAGAAATATCAGAACTCTATGGACACTACTAGCAATGGTGATTTCAGTACCAAGATTGTGCAGGAAGCTTATCAGTTGGTTAATAACATGGGGAACAGTTAGGATAATCGCATATCAGATTATGAGCGTGGTAGAGGTGTTGTGTCATCTGATGCAAAGACGATTGATGATCAACAATCAAACTCGATGAGCTAATGAGGAGAGATCAGCAGAGTGTTGTTGGGGTCAAAAATGGTTACGACGAAATCGATGCCTAAAAGAGTAACGGAAGCATCATCTCTCTTACGAAAATGAAAATCGCGAAAGGATTAACAATTCTGAGGCTCTTTTTGTTATATCATTCTCCTCTCGACCAAATGTCGAAGATCCGCGTCTAACAATCAATAAGCAAACGCTTTGCAAAGACTGGTAACTCGCGGGAAACTAAACGCGAGAATAACGAAATCAACGTCTGAGACCTCCGAGAGATCTCGGTAAACAAGTTACGGAGCGATAAGAAGTCACCATAAACGACGGTAAACCGCATCGCTTCGAAAATACGATCAACACGAACAACGACAAGTCTGGACGCCCATTGGGCGCTTTCTCGATTGTCTTCTCCTTCGAATCCCGGTTCAAGCGTTTCTTGTTTCGTCTCGATTGGAATCTCCGTTGAAGTTTTGCGGCAATAACAGTAAAGACTTGAACCTTTCATAAAAACTTCGTATCGATCGTATGAAATGTTAATGGTTAGCACGAACACCGACATTTTCTTAACCATATGATCGGTCTTATCATTTTGTAAAACCGTCACCGCATAGTCGTACGAAGAACGATTTCTCCGAAAGAAATCGTAAAATTTGCTTTGTCGCTAAACGGCTCACGAAGACCCAAAACGCGACAAAAGCCCACTTACGATTTCAGAACGAGAACCGGCCCAATTACGTCAACGATCTACCCGAGGTTGGTGAAAGATAAAAGGTAAATACGATAAAGTCAAGGTCTGAAGATAAATATGGAAAATTCGTAAGAATATGGAATATTCCCGAAAAAATGGAATATTTTCGCAGAAGGATATGCACGAATCTAGGGCAGAAAAGGAAATGGATTTAACCTACGAAGGCATATAAAAGGAGGGCTAAGGAGAAGAATGAGACACATAGAGATATTTCATCACCACCAAACACTTAGAGAGTTAGGGTTTTACTTTCGTTTTTCGTTAGCGAGCTACGACTCAACTAGGTTTACGAGTTTACGTTGTTAGATCTAGGGTACTCGCTGATAGTTCTTGTGGCCACGACTTTACACCAGTTGTAAACGCTCAAACACGAATTCGGAATAAGATCTCTTTCACTCTACTTCATTTACGATTTCTGCTTACTTTCGATTTACCTTTCGTTTATGATTTCGTTTTACTGTAACTTCGTTATCCACGAATCTTGTTTACTTTTACTTTGCAATCTCTTTACGTTTAATTCATCGTCTATTTTCATCACGTTCTGATCTCTCGTTGTTTGGCCCAGCAGAAATTCAGAACCTCAGGAAAAGTTGGGGTTTCCTAACTTTCCTTCGATATAGTAAATCGACAGTACGAATTTTGGTTCCCACAGTTTGGTGCTAGAAGGAGGGGGCCTATTCGCGCAGGGTACAAATAATCTAACTCGTAGCCGCAAAATGCTAGATCGAATATAACTACAAACGACCAGAACAATCAATCAGCTCGTGACGACGACAACGCAAACGACAACGTTGAAAACACTCTAGTCACGAATAACACCGCGGTCAACGCTAACACAAACACCGCGGCGTTCGAGGAGATCAAAAAGATGTTCTCGACTCTCGAACAGAAGTCGGCCGAACAAGACAAACTGACTAGCTCCCTTGCTAAACAGGTTGAAACCGTAATTGCAAGAACTAGAACCATCCTTCCGCGTGGAACTACGAGACTTTGGGAAGAAGACTCGACATTACCACTCCGCGTGACTTACTCCAAAACGCACATGAAAATCCATCGGAACAAAGCCCTGATGTGGAAGATCCCCCAAATCCCGACAAGGAAACGAAGGATAACGAAGCCGAGCGAATTGACCTAGACTTCAACGATCAATCTGATCCCACGGATGAAGACGCTGACGTACACCCAAGAAGAGTTAAGGGTCGCACGACACGAAAGGATTCTCAGCTCAACGAACCCATGACGGAAGAAGAGGAAAATATCTTCTGGGTAGAGCAAGAGAAGTAGGACGAGTAGCAGGCCAGACCCATTCGCAGGACGCGCCAACAATCTCGAAAAAAGACCTACGACGATCTCAACGAGATTCGCGATCTCCACGACTACATCGCAAAAACGGTGGCAGAGGTCAAAGCGGTAAAATCGCAGATCCATCACGCGACTAGTGCCATGCTAGAGATCGACAGGCTCCTCGAAGAGGCTCGAAAAACTCCATTCACTGCTCGCATAACCAACGCCAGAGTCTCTGATCCCGGGAAAGTGAAAATCCCGATGTATGACGGAACTTCCGATCCGAAAGCTCACCTGCAGACCTTCTAGATCGCAATGGCGAGGTCCAAGCTCAAGGAAGGCGAAAAAGACGATGGCTTTTGCTACCTATCCGTCGAGCACCTCCAAGGAGCAGCCCTCAAATGGTTCTCCCGCCTAAAGCGAAACTCCTTTAGGAGTTTACGTCAACTCTCCTCAGAATTTCTCACACAGTACTCCATGTTTATGGACAGAGAAACTTTCGATGTTGACCTTTGGAGACTGTCTCAAAGGGAAGATGAATCTCTCTGAGACTTCATGAGGAGGTTCAAAATAGTAATATCGAGAGTCACCGAGATCAGCGACAAAATGGCGGTAGACACACTTAGGAAGACTCTCTGGTACAAGTCAAAGTTCAGAAAGTAGATAGCCCTCGAAAAACCACGCACTATTCAGGACACGCTTCATAAGGCCACGAATTTCATCATCATCGAAGAGGAGATGAAAGTTCTGTCGCAGAAACACAAACCTCCGAAGGTGTCCTCGAAAGACTTAACCTCTAAACAGAAATAAAAAAAGAAGGTCCCTCGTAACGACAAGTACGTCCATCATGAGGGAGAAGACGTCTGAGGGGTGCACAATTACGCTGTCAATTCCCCGACTGAACAAGGTAGGACATCGGGGAACACCTGGATGCGGAACTCGTCGTATGACGAAAACACCTTCTGCGAGTTTTACTAACCAAAGGGTCTCTCCACCGCGAACTGCAAAGTTTTCAGAGCGAGGTTAACAGCAAAGCTGCTCGCAGGAGAAATCTCGGATGTAACCAGCGTTTAAACCCTCATACGTGATACAGATCGCCCACTGAGGACCAAGAAAGTACCCACTGGAGATGCCGCATCTCGAGGAAGCCAAGCGGACGGAAAACGTGGCAGGTGACCTGATCGCCGCATGGTGAATATGATCATTGGAGGAATCCAGTTCTTTCGCGATAATGTCTCATCGATAAAGACCTACCATCGAAAGGCTGAGACAAGCGCAAACTGGTCCGCTCCACCCGACGATGCAAACGACACTATCACCTTCGAGGAATACGAAACCGTCGGGCTAGACCAACCCCACAACGATCCTCTCGTGATCGACCTCGTCATAAGAGACCTTGAGGTCGCAAGATTCTTCGTGGATACAGGAAGTACAGTCGATATCATCTTTCGCAACACTCTCAACAGGATGAACATCGAGTTGTCCGAAGTCACACCCACGCCGAAACCACTCACAGGTTTTTCCGGCACAACGTCAATGACTCTCGGATCGATAAAACTTCCTGTGATGGCCAACGAAGTTACGAAGATCGTCGACTTCGCCCTCGTCGGCCATCCCGCCATCTACAACGTAAACATAGGCACACCGTGAATAAACTCCATGAAGGCGGTCCTGTCCACCTACCACCTCGGCATTAAATTCCCAACTCCTAACGAAATCGACGTAATCTTGGGATGCCAAAAGCAGGCACGACTTTGCTTCCTAGCCGAACATAAGCTAAGGCAAGTCGCAGTGACGCCCATGGTTAAACCTAAACGAATGAAGACAACCCGACCATCAATCGAAGACTCTTCGGAAAAAGATGTGCCTGAATCGTCAGCTCATCAAACGGCTCATGTCTAAGGAAACAAGCAAACTTCCGAGCCTAACGTCCCCGAAAAAACAACACTCTCGATACCAAAGGAAACCGTCGACCGAATTATAGTCGTCACGACTGAAATGGCCGATGCAACTCTGCCAAACGAGTAGTCATTCGTAGTAACAAACTGAACTACGAGACGGCTTGATCCTCAAAAGAGGTACGCATGCAGCTCTTTACAAGAATAGTTNATGATATGCTCAGGTTTTCGCCCGAGATAACACTGCAAGCGCACAAATGTACATTGTAGTGGTTCATGATCAAATCCACAAAGACCAAAGAGTAGCATGAAGAAATATCATATCACACAGCGGGCTAAGGCTAAAAAGACGTCTTTAGAGATGATGTAAATATCGAAACAAAGAAAGCAAAGAAAAGCAGGCAGTAACATAAGGTTGTAAACAATTCAGAAAAGTGTTGGGCATCGGGTATTCCCAGGGAAACATTTCATTGTTGACTTAAA
>OVAN01010560.1:0-15626 GCA_900406275.1 Anastatica hierochuntica | reverse complement strand
CCATGGGCTTATCCTTCTCGCATGTGCCTTTTCTTGTGGTCTTTTTGCCTTCGACTTTGCTTCTCAAGACCATCCATTGATCATCGGTTTCTTACCAATTTTTTGCTTTCAATACGGTGTCTACGTTTATAATTTCCAATTTCTAGCTAATGTCATCTAGTCTTTCGTTTCTTGTTTTTTTACTTAGTGGTAATTGGCAATTGCTATTTTGTTGAGTTTCACTTTTTCTATTGTTTAATTATTATTTTTTTTTATGTTTGTGTTTCTCATTGATTTGTTCAAAATTTTGATATTGAGTGTTTCTTGTAGTTCTTCACTAAATTTCAAACAAGGGTTACACGCATTGCCAGTCCATTAATTTAAGAGGTTTAAAGCATTTCTAAAAATGTAACACTCGATAAAAATGTGAAAAAATTAAAACTTTGAATAATTTCTTTAAATATCATCAAAAGTCAAACAAGTTTTATTTTTTTTTTCAACTGAAATATCATAATATTTAAAATGAAAACAGAGCCATTGTGTTACAGACATATCATAACTTCAAAAGAACTGTGAAGATGGCTAAGAAGAAAAATCAGGCATTAGAGACTAAACCTCGTGAATAAAGGAAAAGGATAGGAAAAGGATCCAAAGATAAACAGAGGTCACGGTTTCTCTGAGTTGAAAATATCAGATGCCCAGAGGCAACATATGAGTTGAAAATATCAGATGCCCAGAGGCAACATATGAAGACGTCAGGTTCTTGTGTGTGACGCTGTGAGCTATTAGGAAGGCCCCTCTGTTTCTAAATCGATCCTCATGGGTTAGTCTGAAGTTGTGAAGCTTGGAAGATACTTTGTTGATGGAAGCTACCTCTGCACTTAAGGCTGGCCATTTTCTTGGAGCATTAAAGGCCTTAACTATGGAAGCATTTTCAAAGGCAAAGAGTACCTGCTGCATTTTATGAAAGATCTTACTTTCAATTGACCACAGTAAGGCTGAGAGCTGAGTTTTCTCCAAAGATTTTTGGTTATGGAAACAATGACGGCTATGGAGAATGGTGTTGCCTTTGCTGTCTCTTAAAACCCAAGAAACCCCACCAATACGAGTTTGTTTTTGCCAAGAGGTGCCTATGTTGCATTTGAGCCATGGTGGTTTTGGTGGAAACCACTTTCTCTGCTTTTTTGCTTCATTAATCTGCATTTTCCTTTGGGTCTCTTCCTCATCCTGTTGCGATAGAAACCACATGTGTGCGTCTTCTTTGATTTGAAGATCAGTGTCGAGAGGGTTATAGATCTTCCCTTCAATGGTATAAGAGTTCCTGTTTTTCCAAATTCGCCAAAGAATCCAAGGATAGCAATCTCTTATCTTTTCAGGAATGTTTGCATTTTCACCCATGGATATTACGTAGGCTAGGTTGGAGAACAGAGAAGTTTCACTATAACCGTTTTGCGGATGAGGAAAGCCAGAGATTGCCCATGTTTGGCGAGCATAGGTGCATGAGAAGAGTATGTGGTTGATGGATTCATCAGCGATGCCGCAAAAACTACACCTAGGATCAGCTCTGATTCCTCTTTGAATGAGTTTGCTTGCCGCCGGTAGAGCTCCTTTCAAAGCTTTCCAAAGAAAGTTTTTGATTTTAGGAGCAGTTCGAATTTTCCATATCTTTTGGATGAGCAGGTTGATCGAAGGCTGAGTTTCAGCAGCTTGGAAGATTTCGCTTTTGTGTGTTCGGTGAGCAAGCCAGTACCCTGATTTTACCGTGTACTCTCCGGACCTTGTGTGAAGCCAGATGTAGAAATCTTCCTTGTCTGGAACAGGATTGAAAGCAGTGATTCGATCTATGTCTCTCTGGTAAAACAAATCACTAAGAGTGTTCATGTTCCAGCCTCCTGCTTCAATATCTATTAAACCAGAGACATGTAGATCAATATCGATGAATGGGTTTTTGATCAGAGGAGGACGCCTTTCTCTGTCTGGAATCCATTGATCGATCCAAACCAGGAAGGATTTTCCATTGCTGATCTGTTTTTGGATTCCTTGCTTGAGCAAATCTAGGCCATACATCAAGCTTCTCCAAGCGTAGGATGGTCTCGCATCCTCTGTAGCTGAGAAGAGTGAAGAGTTTGGGTAATATCTACTCTTTAGAAAAAGCGAGCAGAGACAGTCAGGGTTTTGAATGAGCCTCCATGCTTGCTTTGCTAGAAGAGCTTGGTTGAAGCATTCTATGTCTCGAAAGCCTAGATCACCAATGTTTTTTGGTAGACACATATTATCCCATGATATCCAATGAATCTTTCGCTTATGATCCTCTGTTTGCCACCAGAAATCCGCCATTGCTGAGCTCAGAGATTGACAAGTGTTTTTTGGTAGCTTAAAACAAGTCATGGCGTATACGGGCATTGCCATTGCTACCGCCTTTAGCATGATCTCTTTTCCTCCTTGTGATAGCTTTTTCGCAAACCATCCCGTCAAACGGTTTTTCAGGTTTTTGTGGATGTAAGAGAGCATGTCGATCTTGGAACCACTAAAGCATTCGGGTAATCCAAGGTATTTGCTTGCACCCCCTTCGTTGAAGATTCCAATTTGTGATTGGAGATGGTGTTTGAGATCTTCACCAATGTTTTTGCCGAAAGAGATTGAGGATTTGCTCGGGTTTATGGATTGTCCTGTTGCCGCCTCGTAGATGTTCAAAATACTTTGCAGCGTCGAGACCTGTTGATGATTAGCTTTGCAAACGAATAGTGTATCGTCTGCGAATAGGAGATGGTGTATAGAGGGTCCATCATCTGTGAATCTCAGGCCTTGGATCCGACCATTTTTCTCTGCTTGGTTCAGTAGGTGAGTGAGACCTTCTGTACATAAAACGAACAGAAACGGGGATAAGGGATCCCCTTGACGCAAACCCCGTTGAGGGTTAATCTTCCCGTATGGCTGGTTGTTTAATAAGACAGAGAAAGTCACGGAGGTTACGCAAAACATAATCCAGGAGATGAACTTCCTGTGAAAGCCTAAGGCAGAGAGTAAGGCGTTGAGGTAGGCCCATTCGACTTTATCGAAAGCTTTTGACATATCTGATTTTACCGCGAGGTACTCCTTTGTCACCCCTTCCTTGGTTCTCAGGCTATGGACAATCTCGTGTGCGATTAAGATGTTATCGGATATGAGTCTCTCCGTGACGAAGGCGGATTGTGTTGTAGAGACTATATCTGGGAGGTGAGGTTGAAGACGTTTGACCAACACTTTGGAGATAACTTTGTAGATGACCGAACACAAGCTAATTGGTCGAAGGTCTTTCATCTCCTTTGGATCTCCTATTTTAGGGAGAAGGAAGAGGTGTGTGTAATTCCACTCAAGAGGAAAGGTACCCGTTTCAAAGAAGAGTTGTACTTCTGATGTTAGTTGGGAGCCGACAATGGTCCAATAATGTTGGAAAAATAGACCGGTCATACCATCGGGCCCGGGTGCACTTGAAGCCTTAATCGAGAATAAAGCCTCTTTTACCTCCTCTTTAGAAACAGGCCTGATGAGATCATCATTCATCGTGTCTGTCACTTTTGGAAGGAAGCCATTGAAGAAAGAATCAAAGTTGCTCGGGTTGGAGGAGGAGAAAAGGTTTTGGAAATATTTTGTAGCTATCTCTCCTTTAGAGGCTTCTTCTCTTTGGAAGTTCCCATTAGAATCCATCAATTTTGAGATCCAATTCTTCTTCCTAGTTTCTTTTACTGATGCATGAAAATAGTTCGTATTCGAGTCTCCCTCTTTTAACCATCTTGCTCTACTTTTTTTGCTTCCAATATGTTTCTTCTTCTCTGTAGGCTGCTATTAATTCTTTCTTGAGGATTTGAACTTTGACTCCATCAGGTTGAGAAGAAGATTGTTCAAGTTTTAGAGAAACCTGAGCATGTTGAATCTTATCCCGAGAGTTACAAATATTGTTTCTCTTCCAATAACTTAATCTCTTTCTACAGGTTCTGAGTTTCTCTGAAAGAGAGCTTGAAGCTTGCGTATCCTCTGTATTCCAAGATTGTATAATTAAGCTTTTTATTTCTGGTTGGAAGAGGAACCTTTTATCAAATTTGAAGTGGCCTCGGTAGGAGACTTGAGATGCAATTAGCTTAACCAAGACGGGGCGATGATCTGATCCTCGTTTCTCTAGAAATGCTTGATTGGAAGCTGGAAACATGGAGAACCAGCTTTGGTTCCCGAAACATATATCGAGTTTGCATTGGATCCACTTGGTATGCCTCAAACCTCCCCCAGGTGAAGCTGTTTCCAATGCTGTCCAATTCTGTCAAACCGCAAGCTGAGATCATGTCTGAGAAAGGCTTGAAAGAATTATTGCTTCTTGGCGGTCCACCTATTTTTTCATCATTGTGAAGCAAATCGTTGAAATCACCCATTAAACCCCAGCTTTCAACTCTGGAAATTCCAATCCTTGTGATTCTTTCCCAAACCAAGGGTCTTTTTTTGTGTTAGGATCACCATATATAAAGGAAAAGAAGAAAGAAGAAGAACCAAACTAGATATAGGTATCAATAACATTCTTATCCGAATAATTAACATGAAGGTTAATACTATCCTTCCAAAAAAGAGCCAAACCCCCACTCATGCCTTCTGGTTCTACTACAAAAATTTTATCATAACTTAACCAGGCATGAAGATCTACTAAAACGTTACGCTTATTTTTTGTTTCTATTAAAAAAAGAATCTCAGGGAAGTAGATACGACGAAGTTCCCTGAGACGAGGAATTGTCAAGTTTTGGTAGGTTCCAAGGCCTTGACAATTCCAGCTGACAATGGCCATTAAGCATTCGGCAGTCCCTTATGAGGGACTACCGTATCCATGGATCGCTTTGCATCATTCCTAGAATCTTGGCTTGAATCAGGCTCCTTTCTTTTTGATGAGTTCCTTCGTATTGGCTCTTTTATATCTTTGCCCTTCTTTTTGGTTTGGTCTTGAGAGTTAGCCTTCAGGTTTCTGGTGCTTTTGGGAGGTCTTTGCCTTTTGTATTTTTTGATAACTTCAGCCCCGAAAGTACCAGTAATAGGAGAGTTGGTTTTAACCGTTGAGCTGAAGTTAAAAACTTCTTTGTGAGAGTGCAGAATGGGAAACTGCTGCTGAAGGTTCGATTCCAGAAAGGCTTGGTTCATCGCTTCTTTTCTCCCAGCTGAAAAGGCATCGGCTAATAGCTTTGGTTGCTCTTTAGAGTTTTTAGATTCATTCTTTTGACCTGAGAAATCATACACTATGCCTTTTCCTTTATCTAAGTCAGTGGAGATTATAGGTGCAGGCTCAAGACGAAGCATTGTCTTCTGCCCAATGGAATCATTCTCTAAGCTTGAAACCGAGGCTCTGATTCTTTCTTCTCTGATTATACGTTCGGAACCTGAAACCACCAACAAGTATTGACGCATTCCTTCAAGGACCTCTGCAGCTATTCTTGGTCTTCCCATTTCATTATTAAACCCGACCTGATTTGGATTCAGGACACCGTAGAGAGGATCAGAGGTGTCCATTTCATCATTAGTTTGTTGAGGAGA
This sequence comes from Anastatica hierochuntica, assembly GCA_900406275.1. Lineage (NCBI taxonomy): Eukaryota > Viridiplantae > Streptophyta > Magnoliopsida > Brassicales > Brassicaceae > Anastatica > Anastatica hierochuntica. Next base: position 10,103 of record OVAN01010560.1, on the reverse strand, counting down.
CACTTTAGATCTGCTTGCTTGTGTAGAGAAGTTTGATTCTTGGGATGCAGCTTGAAGAAAGGGACATTTCTCTTTTTCATGAGTGAGTCGTTGGCAGCCATAGCATCTTTTCTGGATTCTTTCAAAATCATAGAGGATTTTGGATTCCTCTCCAGTGGGGAGTATGATTTTCCGGTATCTGCGAAGAGGTCTATTTACATCAATCCTTACCTTGATCCGGACATACTCTTTGCTTTGAGATTTTTCAGGATCCCAAGCCACTTCAATAACTTGTCCTGCAAATTCTCCGAGGGCTGTAAGAGCTTCCTTTGTGTAGTGATTGACCGGTATATTACGGAGCTGGACCCAGGCTGTCATAAATTTCAGATAATTCGGTGGAGGATGTTCCATCTATCGGTCTAGGACTACTGACCAATGATTAAAGGTATGGGCACCTTTCTTCAAAATCTCTTCCATATCTTGTTCATAGCGGAAGATGAACTGAAACCTGTCTTTAGTGAGAGCTATTCCTTTAACTCTGTTGTAAAGCTGCCATTTTCTGGGCATGTCCAAGATGAGGTCAGAGATTTTTTGACAATTGGGGTTGAGCAGCTTACCGATTATACTGTTGACGTTCCTTTCATGAGAGCAGAACTCTGGAAGATTCGGGATTTGATAAGGCTCTTCTCCCTCTTCTAGAGTCATCGCCTTTAGCGCTGAGTCGATGTTGTCAGACATAATCGGAGATTCCTTTTGATTGAGTGTTTTGGCTTGGTAAATGGAGGAGAGAAGGTCGATATTTCTGGGTAATAAGATGAAGATATGAACAAACCCTAGAAATGAAGAAGATTTGAAGCTAATTAGGATAGTGGATAACAAGTAAGAGGAGAGAGAAACGACTAGAAGGGGAAACAACCCAGCCAAATGCTCTAAGCGAGAGACTCTAATTCACTTAGAGAGTCTTGAGAAATTGATGTTCTTGCAAGGTGTTTCATCAAACAAGTTTTATAAAACCAGCAATTACAGCATTTGTTAGGTTATATTATTAAAATACCGCAAACATATTTTAATTAAATTTTTAGATTTGATTCTAGTATTTTGTGTTTAGGGCTCAATTTTAAAAAATTAAGACTTACTTTTTAAAGTTTAAGATTAGTATTTATGGTTGAAAGTTTTAGTTTAGTTTTGTAATATTTTTGATAAAACATCATACTAACTTTATTTTGGTAAAACAAAATTGCAGAAGTACTTACAAAAACATATCTTATGGCACTTTTGAAAATTTACATTATTTTGTTTTTCTCTAATAATGATACCATAAGTAAAAGAAAAGTACGAAAATTATTAAATTAGAATAAAAGATTATAATAAATATCATACAAACTATTGTGAAGTTGTTGCCTGTTTCCTTTTTAATCCACTTTTAAATTTTAAATCTAGAAATATCAAAATGGAAAGATTGGGACTCGAACCTAAATTATCAAGGCCACTAACTCTAAAAGATTTTCCATTTGAGCTATTAACATTTATTTATAGTGTGGCCTATATTACTTAATATAAAATGTGGCTTAAAGCCAAGGTTTCATGTACCTCAAAGAAGGGCCGGCTCTGGTTACACGATGCCAAGCAAAGATTCATATCCGTGTGGGTGAGCAGAGACAATGTGACGGATCGAACCCCACTGGACCAAAAGGCTAGGGCCGCAGACGCCGATGGCAAAAATGGGAGATCTAAGGTTTGGCGTCTTTAAGTTCAAAGGGGTTAGAGATAGGCGAGAGGTTTCTAAAGAGAGGATCTTTTTGTAGTCCTATATATACCAAGAATATAATCTCTTGTTTTTACTATATTTTGTATTTAATTACTAAAATTTCTACGCATGACAAAAATTTATAACTTTCCGACGTATAATGGAACCCAAGAAAGAAGAAGCCATCCGCCAAATTATTGATATGACCAAGAAAAGGAAATTCGATGTAGCAATAAAAAAAATGTAGGAAGTGCACGTATGTGGGAAAGTATTTTTTTTGTTTTCCTTCTGAATACGATTAAGACCATCTCCAATGTATATTTCTATTTTTTAACTCCATTATGGAGTGACTCCAAAATGGTGTTGGATTTTACTTCAATGTTTTACTCCAAAAATGGAATATTCTAAAAAGATTCTATTTCTAATTTGCTATTAATACATTCTAATTATAAAATTTACAAATTGTGGGAAAATCTCGATCCCATACCCTTTTGGAATCGGAGAACGTTGCGCTTTCGAGAAGTTTTATGTAATTGAGTGTCGTTCAAGTACCAATACTTCAAGAAACCATGTCCCTTTTCTTTCCGTAATTAACAAAGAAGTGGTGAGTATCTCTTTCCCTAATGAAGAAGATTATTACAATTCACAATCATATGGTATAGTTCGTGTCAAAACCCCGATTACGTTATTAGGATGTTCTAGTAATGGAAAAGATTATGGATCAATCATGAACTTGACGGGTAGCCCCTTTTTCATTGTCGGGGTTAACAATCTCATGGCAGTTGGTTGCAACAGCAAGGTCTCCTTGGCGCATATAAAGCCGAACATGGTGGGATGTGAGTTAGATTGCAATGCGAGGAAAGACTCGCATAGCAGCAACACAATCCCATTTTACGACAATAGAGGTTGCTTGAGCAACGCGTTGTATTCTGGTATGGACAATGTTTGCACAGAAGAAACAAGTTGTGATGGTAACGGATGTTGCCAGGAGGTTATTGGTATAAGAATAGAGAACAAAGATGGAAACTCAACAAGAGAACAAGATTGTACAGTCGCATTCTTGACGGTTGGAGTCTACACTTTGTCGAATGCGACAAAAAACAGAGCAGTTTTTGGCCAAAGGATCTGCTACAATTAGTCTTGGATGGGTCATCCAGACGATGAATAATTCCTTCTTAAACTCCTTGCCCTGCAAAGACAAAAAAGATTTCAACAATCTTAAAGACATTGTTGTAAACAAAATAGAGTGTGTATGCCGCAGTAAAAGCACTACTTCTAAGATTAGTTATGCAAATTGTGCATGCAACCGTGGTTACCAAGGCAACCCATATGTTTTGGGCGGATGCAAAGGTATGCATACGTTTCTACCTTATGCCCTCCTATTATTTTGTATGTGTGTGTGCATGATGTAGGGGAAGCAAAATAGAGCCTAGTTATTAGTTTAATTAGTTTAAGAATTCTGAATAAACAAACCTTCCTAAATTCGTTGAGATCCCTAGATATGAAAATATAGTTGAGAATACTCTTTTCACTGCTTATAAATGTTCTTTATAAAATATAGATTATTTGAATACAACTATAGGCCTATATCAATTTATAAAATAACCAAATAACCCTAAAAACTATTAAAATTTTTTTTAAAATAATCCTAAAACTCTAGAAAAATACTAAATAGGGTTGTTGGTTTATGTATTTTCATGGATTTGATAATTCTAGTGGATTTTGATTTGTCTTCACAAATCCAAAGATTTCAAAATCAGACTAGTGGATTTCATAATCTAAACAATTAAATTTCAAAATTCAAGCTTGTGGATTTTGAAAAAGAATGGATTTCAAACCTAAACAAATAAGTTTAATCTTATAATAAAATAAGAAATAAATAGAAAGATAAATAATATTTTTCAGTTTTTCGGTCTATCATCGTACAAAATCTCTCCACATATTGATTGCTCTAACTGGTTTAGCGTACTCTCTTTGTTGATCTTGAGTTACAAAAACTTCTTCATCATCGTTATTAACTTCTTCAATATCTTTTTTTCTTCCTCCTTCTTCTTCTTCATAAGAATTTCTTTCATCGGGAAAACAATCGCTTCAACAAAATTTTCGTAGATTCCTCCTCTTACTCCAAGAATGAAACCTTCCTAGATATATTGAAAAGAGAGTTAAGAATATGTTCTCACTGCTTATAAAAATTCTTTATAAAATATCAATAATTTGAAACTATAAGCCTATAAGTTATATTTATAGGAAACCAAATAATCCTAAAAACTATTAAAAATCCTTAAAAATAATCTTGAAACTCTAGATAAACACTAAAAGAATAAAAAGAAGTTATCTTATTATTAAAAATAATAATAAATTAAATATCAAGATATTTGGAATCTCCCATTGCAAGCTATACAAACAATCTGTAGATGTTATTTTTTGCAAGATATTTGTCATTATTTCATTATAACATAGTGATTCTTTGAAATCTAGATGTAGATGAATGTGAAAGGAATGAATATTTTTGTAAAGAAGGTGAGTCTTGTGAGAATACTCCGGGAGGTTATGACTGCAAAGGAGATAAGACTAAGCCAATATTAATAGGTAAACCTCTGAGTTTTCCTCCAAGTTTTGAGTTGCAAGCTTTTAAAATAAAATTTATAATGTTTTTGTGTGTTGTGTAGGGGTGGGTGCAGGTTTTGTGGTCTTAATTCTAGTTGGTGGAGCATGGTGGTTGAGAAAGTTTTTGATAAAGAGAAGTGTGACAAAGAGGAAGAAGAAGTTCTTTAAACGTAATGGAGGACTATTGTTGCAACAAAAATTAAACACAAGAGAAGACAATGTCGAAAGGATGAGAATCTTCAGCTCGAAAGAGCTAGAGAAAGCCACAGAAAATTTTAGCGAAAATAGAGTTCTTGGACATGGAGGTCAAGGTACAGCGTACAAAGGTATGCTAGTCGATGGCAAAACCATTGCAATTAAGAAATCCAAAGTTATAGATGAAGACAAACTACAAGAGTTCATCAACGAGGTCGTGATTCTCTCCCAGATCAACCATAGGCATATTGTCAAACTCTTGGGGTGTTGCCTTGAGACGGAAGTTCCTATTTTAGTTTATGAGTTTGCTCTCAACGGAAGCCTCTTCCAGCATATCCATGAAGAATCTGATGACTACGCTATGGTTTGGGGAGTGTGTCTACGCATTGTTGTTGATATTGCAGGAGCTCTTTCTTATCTTCATTCTTATGCATCTTCTCTGGTCTATCATAGAGACATCAAATCTGGAAACATATTACTAGACGAGAAGTATCGAGCTAAGGTGTCTGATTTTGGAACATCAAGATCAATAACTATAGATCAGACTCATTGGACAACGGTGTTTTCAGGTACTGTTGGATATGTAGATCCAGAGTATTACAAGTCCAGCCAATATACTGAGAAGAGTGATGTTTATAGCTTTGGAGTTGTTCTTGCTGAACTTATTACTGGAGCTAAGCCAGTCATAAAGGCATATTCTTTCGTATCTTCTTGTTTCCATATCATATATTTTGTTCTCCAAGCACGACACGTTATCGCTAGTCTTCACACCAAGATCCTTATGTCACTCAACCATCTTATGGTTTAAGAACCCCTCACATTAATTTTTATATATATATTTAAGAGACTCTTATTAAAGTCTCCATTAATCATGCTCTCAGTTGCAAGCCCACGAACTTCACCTTCTAACACGAAGTCTCGACTATTGAGCATTGTTATAGAGTGATGCATACACTGGTAGATACATGGCTACATGCTACATATTCTGCTTGAGCAATTACCTAACCAATCACCGATGTTTTTTTGTTTTCTTTTGGCCGTTTGACTATGATATGCATGCATTCGACACAGCTTTGTATTAAAAGTATTGATCAATATGGATAATTCTATGAGACAGAAATAGCCTATCTACGAAAATGGTCCGTGTATATAAATAGTCCGGCTACAGAAATAGTCTAATTGTCTATAATCTGACTATATATCTGTTGGAAATAATAGTCTGACTATATGTCCGTTGGAATTTGAATTTTGAATTTGAACTAGCTTGTTATCTTGTAGAGTCTATTTAAAAGACTCAATATTGAGAAATAAGAATGTAAGCAAGTTTTCTCACATTCTTCTCTTAGCATTTCAATTCTACAAAACAAGATGGACTTTCATTCATCTTGAATCTTCATTTTTTTCAAGTGTTCTTTCTATTCTAATATCTATATTCTCTAAAATCTTACATGGTATCAGAGCAATTTGGTTACAAAACTTCAAAGATTCTGGATTTCCTTTCTCATTCCTCTATCAAGAACATCTATTCACAAGTTTAAAGAGCTCAAAGGTTCATCATTTCTCAAAGTTCTTAGCTTTTCTACGGTTTTCTCTTTAAAAGATTGAAACTTTATCATGGAAGACCTGATTCAAGGCGTTTCTAGTCTCAAGCCAACTATTATTTTGGTGATTCTCAAGGGATCTAACTACACTTTTGGTCAAGGACCATCAAGACTTCTATTTGTGAAAAGGGGCTTTAGCAACAGATTTTGGAAGAAAGGAGTGTAGATGATGAAGAGGATTTGGATGAGGGCAAGAAGGATGAAGAGAATAAGAAGGAGGATGCAAAATGGTTTCAAGAAGATCAGCTTGCGCTCGAATTTCTTCAAAACAGTTTGGAACCATCCATCCTAGAAGCTTACTCTTATTGTGAAACGGCTAAGACTCTTTGGGATACTCATAAAAGAGTTTATGGTGATGTGTCCAACCTTAGCCGAATCTATGAAGTTAAGAAGGCTATTAGTGAGCTAAATTAATATGATTTAGACTTCAAGAAGTATCTTGGGAAGTTTTAATCTTTGTGGAGTGAACTTGATGCTTTTAGGCCAAGCTCGTTAGATCCTAAGATACTAAATGAAAGAAGAGAGCAAGATAAGACTTTCAGATTGCTTCTCAATTTGAACTCAAGCTACAATGATGTCATCAAGACTATTCTAAGAGAGTCTAAGCTCCCAAGCTTTGAAGAAGTATGTTCAAGAGTTCAAAAGGAAGAAGGATCAATCAGATTGTTTGGTGGAAAGAAGGAGCTAATGACGGCAAACAAGGGTGTATTCAAGCAAGAGGATAGACGGTCCGTGATTTGTGAACATTGTCACCAGAAAGGCCACTCTAAGTAGAAATGTTGGACACTTTATCCTCACTTGAAGCTGGCGAAATTCAAGGATCAAAAGGAGCCTAAAGCCGCCAACTTTGCTCAAGAAAGAGATCAAGCCGAGAGCTCAAACCAAGAGAATAAATTGGCCATACATGCTTCAATGGTGTTTGTAAAGAAGAGTGAATTGGAGGCTCTCATCAAGGCATATGCCTCTAAACTCGGTATCTCTTATGTAACATCTAATTTAAATGCAAATATTGATAATAAGCTTGTTGTTGATTCGGATGTTTCTCATCATATGATTAGAAATGTTAAGTTGTTGGAGAACTTATATCATAACAATATAGGAAAGGTTAAGATAGCCAATGGAAATGGGATTCCCATAGAAGGAACCGGCAAATTGAATCTATTTAATAAAAATAGTGATGCTTTCTACATTCCTAAGTTTAAATCCAACTTAGTTTCCGTTAAAAGAGCAACTAATGATCTTAATTGCAATGTTATCTTTAGTCCTAATGATGTTAAGTTTCAGGATATTGAGAAAGGTAGAATCTTGGGCAAAGGAGGAACCGAGGATGAGCTTTATGTCCTTAATAATGCATCTTCAAGTCATTCGAATTCCATAACATTTAAATCTTGTCTTTCTTCTAATAAAAGTGTATTGTAATACGCTAGAATAGGCCACCCTCACTCTTGTGCTTTAAATTTGATGTTGCCTAATGTCTCCTTTGATCCTTCAACTTGTGAAGCATGTATTCTTGGCAAACATTGTAGAGTTGTATTTCCAGATTCATCTACTATCTATGAGCCTTGCTTTGATTTAGTGCATTCCGATGTTTGGACTTCACCATGTATATCTAGAGATAGACACAAGTATTTCGTGACATTCATAGATGAGAAATCTACGTATGCATGGGTAACTTTGCTTTCATCCAAAGATAGAGTTTATGAAGCATTTGTGAATTTCCATGACTATGTTACTAATCAATTCAATGCTAAGATTAAAGTGTTTAGATCTGATAATAGTGGGGAATACACAAGTCAAAGGTTTAAGGATCATCTTAACAAGCATGGAATATTACGTCAAACGAGTTGTCCTCACACACCACAACAAAATGGAGTGGCTGAAAGAAAGAACCGACACCTTATGGAAGTAGCAAGAGTTATGATGTTTCAAGCTAACGTTCCAAAGAAGTTTTGGGGAGATGCGGTCTTAGCTTCATGATATCTCATAAACCAAATTACAACAAGAGTCTTACAAGACTCTTCTCCATTTGAGGTACTAAACTGAACTAAACCTTCTATTGATCACCTACGGGTGTTTGGGTGTGTGTGCTTTGTGTATATTCCAGGTGAACAAAGGAACAAGTTGGAAGCTAAGAGCATTAGGTGCATCTTTCTTGGATACTCAACGGCCCAAAAGGGGTACAAATGTCATGATCCTTCAATAAACAAGACTTTTGTGTCTAGAGATGTGAGGTTTATTGAAGATCAAGGGTATTATGACAAGAAGGAAAGAGAGGGTCTAGAGGAGTTGGTAAAGCCATCAGATTTGGCTAATAGTTTTCGGTTTTTATTGAACCATTTGGGTAATGACACGTTCAAAGATTCAAAAGTATATTATTTATTTCAAAACATATTTTGTTTTAGATTATTTTAAAAATAATTATTGTAAAAAAAATGATTTGTTTACTTATTTTTAAAAGAAATATAATTGTTTTGGTGATTTTTTAAGAAAGAGATCATGAAAATCTAAAATGATATTTTTCAATTTTTTAAACAAGATTTAATTTGTTTTTATATTATATATTGTTTTCAATGCCATTGGATGTAAATTCTTACAAACTAAATGTTATTTATCCAAATGTACTTCTCAAATAATAATATAAGATTGAAAATATTTAATCATATCTACTATTTTCCAAAAAAAGATGGACCTAGTAAGAGTATAACATTTAGTATAAAAATGATATTTATAATTATCAACTCACCATTTGATGTTTGGATGGAATGGTTATGGTTACCCGATTTAATACTCCCTTCATTTTTTAAAATGTGTCGTTTTGAGGTTTTAATTTTGTTTCACAAAGAATGTCGTTTTACATTTTCGATGCAAATTTATAAAAGAAATTCCAGTTTTAATTTCACTAATTGAATGTATTAATTGGAGGGAGAACTTTTTTAAAAGAATTAATGAAGGGCATGTAAAACTCTTTAGCAATTTTTCTAATATGTGTGAAAAATGTTGACATTTTTTACAAAACAGAGGGAGTGTTATGCTAATTTGTATTCCTTTCACTTTAAAAATAGTCATACATCCCCTAACTATTAATTGAGAAGTAACTTAAGTGAGATTTGCTTACTTGTCAAGTTTTTAGACACTCTCTAATTAATTGTTATAATTCTATTGGCTACTACTTTTTAATATTTTTCTTTTTAAAAAATATTTAATCAATTCTTATTTAAATCGAGAGTTGATAAAGTTATTTGCATTTTTGTATATCATTTAAATTGAGAGTTGTTAGCATTAATTATACAACTTGATTTCCTATCTGTTCTGATCCTTAAAGTTATTTGCATTTTCCTTAAACATATTTATAATCGTTTCCAAAACCTAATAACAATGGTGTATTTGTGTAGGATTTAAATATATTACTAGGTGGTTGGCCCGCACCCAGTGCGGGCTAGAACGAACTCTAAATTATATGACATAATACGTTGTGTGATGTATAAATTTTTGGTTGTCATTGTTTTTTATGCATCAAATGCATTTTATTTAATATTTATGTCGATATTTTTGAAAGTATTTGGGTTTGATTATTTACAAACCAAAAACATACACCACAAAAGACCAATCTTCTCATTTAACATTATTAAGAAACAATGTTTTGTGTTTAAAATTTGAAGTATTACAATACTGTTTTAAAACACTGAAAAGGAAAAATGCAGAAAGTGAATATAAAAATATTAAATTAAAGTTTGTACTCCTTAGTAACCTACAAATTAATAAATGAAAACAAATAGTTAGAAAAACATATCATAATATCAAATGCGTATTTTAAAAAACACCTACCTGATCTACGGAATATTTTGAAATATTTGCTTGTATACCACATTCAATGTTTTTGCTTGAGGTTGGCCTTCTTTATCGGTTATCAGAATTTTTAATCCTGATCTCGATTTTACCCTAGAAAGTGCAACATATAACTGACCGTGAGAGAA
>OVAN01010559.1:0-15627 GCA_900406275.1 Anastatica hierochuntica | reverse complement strand
TATATATATATATATATATATATATATAATGAAAGAGCCAAAGTGCATAATACCTTCCAACACCTCAAACCAGAGCTCAAGTATAGTATGGCCCCAATAGCATTTGCAGCAATTACGGCAACGGAATCCAAAGGAGTTAGACTACCCACAATGGTTTTCCTTTTTCAATACCTTAATTTTCACTTTTTAACACTCCACATCATTTTCTCTCTCTTCCACCTAATAATTCAACACCCATTCATTTTTTTTATCCTACAATAGTTTTGTTTAATATAATTCAACACTATACCTCACTACTTTTACCATATTTTCTTTTATTTTAAGTTTTGGTTTTTCCAATTACTTATTCATAATAATTATAAATTAATTTAACTAAATCATTACAAATTAAATATTTTTTATTTTTAAAGTTAATTTTATTTTTTCTTACTTTTAATATTCCTAAAATCATTAAAAATTATATGTTTTGGTATATTTTGAGATTCGTTGATAATTGAATTTAAATTTGATAATTGTTGTTCATAGAATTGTTTTCTTTTTTTTATCCGTTATAAACGACATTGTAAAATGGTTATTTAGAATAAAATATTTTTCTTGTTACAAAATTTTTGATAGTTGTTGAGATTTGAATATTTTGGAGTTAATTAAAAAGTTGATTTTGAGTGTTTGAAAAGTCATTAGGATCAATTTCAGAAAAAAATGTTTAAAGAAATAAACAAAAGTTTAATGATAGGATTATTTGAAAAATTATATAATAGATAAAGAGGTTTTTTATCTATCCAAATCAAATGAAACAACTTTCTATTGGTAGAGAATAAAAAATTATGAATTTTGATATAAAAGAATTAAAATAATAAATGATTTGTTATAAATTATTGATATTAAATAATTAGGATGAAATAAAAAAAAAATCAATCATCTCAAACCTCCAATAGAAAAAAGGCACATAATTATGTAGGACCCATAGTTTTTGTTTTCAACATGTTGAATGCCATATATTCAACATGTCCATTGCTCATAGTCTTACAAAGAACCTACAAGTAAAGAAATATTTTAAATTTAAAAAGTACTCCTTATACCTGAACCATGTATGTATCTCCCTTTAAAGAACATTAGTAAGGATCATGTTACGGTCTGCATAACCATCGGCAGCTGCGCCAAACTCTGGAGGTTCAACTCTTCTGTCGGGTTTACCCAATCTCATTCGTGCCACAAGCTCCTTAGCATACGTCAAATTAGGATCCAGGTTCCCTCCTCCAACATCAAACTTTCCTTCAGGTGCTTCAAAATTGGTTACACCAATGGAAGATATGTCAACCTATTGCACTTGATAAGAGACCATATCAACCGTTGAAGAAAATTATGTTGTCAAATAAGAGGGTTCTTCATAATGTTTCATACATTGGGCATATCCTCTCCTATTGGGTACTCCTTGATTGTCTTGGTGTTCTCATAAATCTTATCAGTGATTGATTCAAGAGCAAGTCTTCCATTTTCTATATTTTATTTGATTCCAAAATCCTATATGAGAGGCAGGGAATCAACTCGTACTCTTAAATGTACTGACATCGAAATGGCATAACTATACAAACAAACTCATCAACAAAAACATGATACTTTGGGCTAAAAGTCATCTAGAAAAGGATTATTATTGGTCACTGCATAGCCATGAATCTCATTGTAAATCATCCTCTGTACATGGTCACTGAGGATCTACAACTAAACAGAGTAATCGGTAGAAAAATCAAAACGCACATGAACCTTATTATAATCAAAGCCTTAGTCAATTAAAAAACTCAAATATCATCTCATAGAAATCGTTAATGAACATACATAAGTTTGTAGTTTCTCGTTCATTGCCACTCAAATAAGGATGACAAGATTTCATACATTTATAATATGCTTTTTTTGATCTCTTTTCATGTGTTGCACCTGAAAGCTATTTACAAAGGAGAGAATTGTTCGAGGTAGGATTATGCGACGTGACTAGTTCGGGCGATGATATAGTACGCGGGTCGGAGAGTCTCGTAATGATAAAGCGTAGATCGACGGATGATGGTTTTTTCTTTCTTTTCTTTCATGAATTAAAGTGTTTCGCCAATTTACAAAGAAATGTGAAGTCTTTTTCTCTCTCTAGCTAGTTTTTCTCTCTTGGGATTTCCATGCCTTTACACAAATGAAAATCTCCTATTTATATATAAGTGCCTTCTTTGAATTATCCGGCGTCGTTTTCAGGTCACGAGGTCAAACGGCGGCATGGTCTGGGTCGGCGGGATTCGCGTCGCGCATCAGATTGTTCGTCCGTATTGTCAGTTTGTCAGACAACTCATACCTTTGTCGAGGTTTTCGGCGGGTCTTCAGGCTTTTATCGATGTGCTGTCAGACGATGACCTCATTTTCCCATGCTTCTGGTTCGCGTGTCGTCCCTGTGCTCTGCGGTGCCTCTCGTACTTCATTAAATACAAGACCATACGATGACATCATCTTCAGCGAGGTGAGCCTCGTATAACTTGGGCCGCAACGTCGAGGTCGGCGCATTAGGCCCGATATGCTCAACCTAGGGATCGAGACCATAATATTCCAGAGTGGGCCTAGCATTTTGGGGTGCTAAGCCCACCTCTAACAATTAGCCCCCATGAGTCCGTCACGAGATGATTGCGAGGTGAGCAGACTTTTCGAGGCTTTTTTTGGCATGCTCTGGAAGATTAAAGCTTGATGTTGGCGTGGCTCCTCTTTATCCTGCCATGTCTGGGGAAGCGCAAGAGCGTGTCTAGGGTTAATGATGAGATGTCTTTTCGGCTTTTTACTCCTTGGACTATAAATATCGCTTCCATCTTGCGATCTCTTTATTTTATTTGGCATAAAGGTAACTTCTCTCTCTTCTCTTTTTATGTTTTCCGGCACGAATCCTCCGCGTATCTGGCTGCTCCGTCGTGAATTTCTCCGATGTGCGAAGAACACGTCCCTGTTCTTGAGTTTTTCTTTCTTCAGATCTCCATTTTCCCCAGTCCCTTATAACGCTATATGTTAGTGTCGGGTCTTTCGACTCCTCCGGGTCGCAGCAATCCATTTCCTTCCAATTCTCCGGAGATTCATCCCCTATTGAATCTCCTAAGTCTTCTTCAAACGCAACCTCGTCTGCCTCGGTGGGTCGTGAGCATGATCTCGTTGGAGAGTTTGCGAGGCACCAGTCTGAGCACCTCGCTTGTTGTGCGACGTCATCATCGCAAAGGCCAGTTGAGGCTTCTTCTATCATGTATTCTAGGGATCCTCCCTCAGGGAATCAATCCCCGCAACATTAACTAGTGCTCAGGCCTCAACGAAAGGGGAACGAAAAAAGATTAAGGCCAAGACCGCAAAGGCTAAAGTGACCTCGACGAAGGACAAAAAGTCTCGGAAGATAAACATGATCGAGCCTTCCAGGTCTGAGGCGGAGTCACTTTGAAAGATTGCCAGGGGTCGACCTTCAGGTCTCGAGATAAGGTCGCCTGGACCATTACAGCGACCCTGAAACCCTCTGTCGGGCTTCTTGTCTCTGTACGAGTCTTTCTTCGTGGATGCCGGTCTCTGGTTCTATTTGCCTCCACTGCTCATAGCTTACTGTGAGGCTCGGGGTTTGGACTTTACGCAGCTTACCGCCATCTGTCAGAAACTTGGTTGCTGCAATTTCCATGGCCTCGGAACTAGTCTCTGAGATGACATTGGAGATGTTCGAGGAGATGATCTCGATTAGCCCGAACCCTTCCCTTCCTAGGACTTTGTATATTAGCTTCAAGATAGGTTGCAAGTTGGTCGCAGGTTGTAATGCTAGGATCGACTGGTGGTGGTCCAAGTATTTCTTTGTTAGGATCAACGAGGTGTCGATACTCGACCCTCACCGGGGGTACATGAGAGGGTGGAGTCGTAGCATCGGTAGTTAGTTTAGATTGATTAGCCCAAAGGGTCCTAATATTCTTTTTCTGATGCTTTTCTTTTGTTGTGTGTAGATCGACCTCTCCCGATCAACGCTATTCCCTAGGAGTACTTGGATTTTATTGTAAAGCTTAAGGCGAGGCGTCTAACTCCCTGGCCTGACGTTCTAATGTCCATTAAGAAGAATTTTTCTGCAATCAAAGATCGTAAGTGTTCAGCTCCTCCGTCTTGTTGTTACATGTGTTTGCAGATTTCACATCAAAATTTCTGTTGTCTATCTTTGCAGTTTCCTGGAGGTTACTCCCTTGTCAAGAATAGCCCCTCATTTACGATCTTGTTGCAGAAATGGTCCGGTTTGATGATGATTTCCTGACTTCTTCCAGAAGAAATCGAGAAAGAGGAAGACTCCTCAGGGAGGTGGGACCTCGACCCAAGTTGTGCCTCGGAAGGAGGTTTCGATTATGGATCTTACTATCGAGGACCATCTCCTCGAGGCCCAGAAAGCCATCAACGCTACGGCAGACCCTGATGTTAGGGGTAATATTGTCAACGAGGAGCGGTCCGACCGGGAGGACCACGAGCCATTGGTGAAGAGGATCCACCGTACCCAGTATCAACTTCAAACTATTGCAAATCCAGTAAAGGCAAATGTAGCAATTTGAAACCCAAACCCAGAAACGACAAATCCCTAATCAAGCAGTAAACCCATGAATCGATTCGAATACTTACGCCATCTATTCGAAAACTTGCTAGTGATGCACTCTGATTTTCGCAACCTCCCAAGCACAATCCCTCAATTTTTCCTCTCATCGAACCTTATCCCCAAATTTCCGCCAAATCAATTTTCAAATTTCTTAACTTTGAAGAACAAAAAATGTGACTAATCAAATGGGAGAAACGCAGATTACTGAAAATGCAATTGCTAAACGCGATTAGTCGGTTTAATTGTCCCAAATGGCGGTTTAATTAAATTTGAGCAAATACGAAGAAAAAAGAAATTTGTGATAAAATTTAGTCGGTTAAGTATATTTGGGCGTGTAAATAACGAGACGAGAATCTTGGGTGAAAATACGAGGAAACAAACTACTGGGGAGGAGAATACGGCGAACACCCAAAAAAAATATAGACCTAATATATATTTACCATCGCTTTTTCACAATTAAACATAATACTAAATTATGACCCAATGCGTCTACTAAAATCAAATCATAATACTTAACACAAAATTAAACCAACAGAATTTAAATCGTAGTGACATATTTCGCTTTAACAATATAAATTACTCCCCTATTAAACATATAAAAAATACAAACTTCCCAAAAAAGAGAAAAAAAAAACCAAAAACATATTATACAAAACATAAATAAGTTCCCCTTATAGTTTGAAAAACTTAGCAAAACAATTCTAAACAAAAAATAATGAACATAGTAATTGCAAATGTTTACGCGACTATTATAGTTATAACACCTTGAGATGTTTGTGTTTATCTTTTCAAACAATGCAGGTTTCGAAACTAACAAAGAACAACATCTCCAACCTATCCACAAATACTACAGTTATAAGTTACTAACTCCATCTATGAAATACAAAAACATTAAACCTAATTTAACTATTGGTTTCAATATCTGTAATATAGGTGGTTGCACCACATGCTCAAAAATCGGTAAGTGCACCGACAAACTCTTTAATTACCAAAAATCAATATAAGACAACAGAAGTTCTAACGATTTTAAAATTAATATTAAAACTACATCCTGCACAAAAAAGCAAGGGCGCAACGAAAAACAATTATTGAAACAAAGGGAATAACAGTTCGGCTTACAAACATATGGAAAGCTCGCCATGCCGCAAACAAATTGAAAAAGAAAACCTCGACGGCTTCAACCTCCACTCTACCTCCGCAAGAGAAGGCATTAGGAAGGGAAATGAAGAAAAAATTAAGAAGAGGTAACCCAAAAAATTAAATCTCGAACTAAGATCAATGAGTCTAGGCAAACACATAATATGATTTCTGACAATGCAGGAATATGTACAGAAAAATGTACAAAAGATCCACCATCAAAAATAGCTTTGTACGACTGTAAGTTTTCTTCGAAACTAATAGTTTACTACTTAATCAATTAATTAATTTTAAAGAACACTAAATCAGTGACAAACAATTATAACTATTTTGTAACTTTTTCAAGACCCATCCATAAAACTTAAACCAGAATGTATTTTGATAAGGATTTTTAAATTTGGGGTCCACATGTACTCTATCAGAAACTATACTTTAAGGAATTCCCTAGCCAGTGAACCAAAAACCATATGAAATACAAACTAAGAACATATTAATAATTTCAAACATTGCAGGTGGATGCGATCACTGCTCAGACATAGGTACCTTCTAACTTAAAATTACGATTTCTAAAAATACAATTAATATAACAAATCAATAACCGCTATACTTTTGCAGTTTACCAAAAAATGCCAGAAGCATGAGACGCGCAATAATAATGTCTAGACGAGCGTCGACACAATCTACAAGTAAATAAATAGCCACGTACCTTTATTTATAATAATTCGACTACCTAACCAAACAACAAACCAGTTAATCAAAATCGATTTCCCAACAACAGGCGAGGCGTCAACAAGCCAGCAACAACTATCAAAAGCTGAGAAGAAGATTCTCAAAGGTACAATACTGGATGACATAAAATTTTGATTAAATGTTTATATAGCTACTACTAACCATGAAATGTGACACGGCGCCTAAAATAAACAAAAAAATGGCGAAAGAAAATCCAATACTCCAATGTACCTTCTGTAATGCCTCAGTATGGTATTCTGAAAGAACCGGCGAAGATAGTAGAACAGGCATGCCCCTTTTCACAATATGCTGTCAACAAAGACATGTTAAGCTACCGCCTCTAAGAGAGACACCCACCTACGTGAAAGAACTCATGAAGGATCCGTCATTTCGAGCTCTACTACGTATATACAATTCTATACTTGCCATGATATCCATCGGAGGGAAAATAGATCATTCCGTCTCAACAGGAAATGGGCCATCGTGCTTTAGAATACATGGGCAGAATTGCCACCACATCAGGTCATTAATTCCTCTTCCAGGACAACCGCCAAAGTATCTACAAATGTATATTGTAGACACAGAGAACGAGGTTCACAATTGCCTCAACATGATGTCAATGAGGAAATCCGGAGGGGAATTACGCGAAGAAATAGTTGAAAGTCTAATCAAGATGCTTGATGAACATAATTTCCTATGTAAATTCTTTCGAAAAGCGAGGGACCGGTTCAAGGCCAACGATATCGAAGATCTTTTAATAAGAATATTTGAGCAGAAAACAAAAGGAAAGACATATGATCTACGAGAAGTTGGGTAGGTGGTTAGACTAATATTGGGTGATATATCTGCTACAGTTGGTTACAAAGACGTTGTTGTGCAACTTCAATCAACACACTTGCAACAAATTAGAGATGACCATCCCCTGTTCATGAGTTTGCAATACCCCCTTCTCTTCCCATACAAAGAATATGGATTCCACACAGAAGTTCCTCACGCCGTCACTCAAGCAGGACAGTCGAAGCGGTCATTTATTAGTATCCGCGACTTATATGCCTACCAAATCCAAACGCGTCTAAACGAAGGTATGACAATTATAATGGCTGGACGCTTATTTCACCAATATATTATCGATGCATACACCACAATTGAGCAAGAGAGGTTACAGTGGGCTAAAGATAACCAAGTCCAGCTCAGAGCAGATTTGTATAACAATGTCTTCGACGCTGTGAGAAAAGGCGACACTGAAGCTAAGAAGCATGGTTCCAGAATAATACTACCATCCAGTTTCACAGGTGGCCTGAGGTACATTATTGAAAAATACCACGACGCAATAGCTATATGTCGGGCATATGGAAACCCAACCTTATTCATCACTAAGACGGAAAATCCNGGAGAAAAAAGACAACCGGGGCAGGCGGGGGGGGGGGGGGGGGGCATCGGGGAATGAAAGACCAAACATTGAGAGTCGCGTATTCAAAATGAAGCTTGACGAATTATTAAAAGATCTAGGATGTGGGACATTCTTCAACCCACACAATGCAGGTGAACGTCTAAACATTTTGTTACCCTTTTCCTAATACTTGCAAACTAAAGCATGAAGTTTAACCATTGCAGCGCTTCAAACCATAGAATTCCAAAAGCGTGGCCTACCTCATGCACGTATCCTTATATGGCTCGACAAAGCTCCCAAAAACCCCACTGCTGAGCAAATCAACCAAATAGTTTGTGCTGAGCTGCCAAACAAGGAAGAAGACCAGAGGCTTCGAGCTCGTGCAAAAGCAAATGATGCATGCCCCATGTGGGGTACACAGACCAAAATCACCATGCATGGAGAAGAACGTTTGCACAAAAAGTATCTGCGTCAATTTACAAAGGAAACGACCGTCGACAAAAACAGGTACATCATATACCGCCGAAGGGAAAACAAAGACATTGTGGCTACCAAAGGAGAGATAAAGTTGGACAACCGCTACGTTATTCCACATAATCTTGACATCTTGAAGAAGTACAAAACCTATATCAACGTGGAGTAGTGCAACACAACTAACGCAATCAAGTACCTCTTCAAGTATATAACAAAAGGGGTAGACAAGGCGACCATTTTGATCAAGAAAGGAAGACCACAATCATTAGAGATAGACACAAATACCACTTCTATGCAACACCGAGATGAGATCAAAGAATATCTCGATGCTCGTTTCTTATCTGCATGCAAAGCTATGTGGAGCCTTCTAGCTTTCCACATCCATAAAAGAAAACCGTCAGTTCAAAAGCTTATTATCCATTTGACAGATCAACACTCAATCATATACAAAGACACAGATGACCTTGCACGAGTTCTACAAAAAATCGGTATAGACAAAACAATGTTCACCGCGTGGATGGAGCTGAATGAACATGATACTGAGGCAAGAAAGTTAACATACATCGAGATACCTTTGTTCTATGTATGGGATCAAGACGCTACAACTTGGCATAAACGTAAGCGTGGGAGATCAATTGGAAGAATAGTTAACATCCACCCGGCTGCTGGGGAGCTATATTATCTTTGACTATTACTGAACATCGCCGTGGGCCCGACATCGTACGAAGATATTCTGACGGTTAATGGAGTCCAAAGAGCAACCTTTAAGGATGCCTGCATAGCAAGAAGATTGTTGGATAATGACAAAGAATGGTTTCATGCAATGGACGAAGTAAATCATTGGGCAACGTCATACCAGTTCTGTCACCTATTTGTGCTCCTATTGATATATTGTGAAGTCGTTGAGCCTGAAAAACTATGGGAACACTGCTGGAAAATGTTGTCAGAAGACATCCTTTACAAAAAGCACAAAACCTTCGAATTCAAACAGCTTGAGCTACGTGAAGAAGATCTGAACGAGTACACTTTGTTAGAAGTCGAGAAACTATTGCACTTACATGACAAGTCGCTATCAGACTTCACCAAGATGCCGACACTAAGTCCAAACATCTTAAAGGATTTGAAAAACAGTATGTGGACCCAAGAGCTACAATACAACACCGTTGCTGAGAAACATAACCATGACGAATTATTCAGCACACTTAACAAAGCGCGTGAACAAAAAGCTCAGAAAGTTGTTCTTCCTTTACGGCCCAGGAGGTACTGGAAAAACGTATGTGTACCGCACAATCATCTTCAAGTTACGTTCGATCGAGAAAGTAGTACTACCGGTAGCTTCCTCAGGTATAGCAACTTTGCTCCTTCTAGGAGGTTGAACAACTCACTCAAGGTTCAAAATACCTCTCAATGTCACTGGAGACTCGATGTGCGAATTAAAAGGGGAACAATGCTTTCACAACTGTTAGCCAAGATAGAACTCATCATTTGGGACGAAGCTCCCATGGCACATAAACACACCTTCGAAGCGCTTGACAAAACCCTCAGAGATATAATCCCTGAAACAGATGCAGCAGCCAGCGAGAAACCATTCAGAGGGAAAACAGTTTTACATGGATGAGACTTCTGCCAAATCTTACCAGTCATACCACAAGGAACAAGAGCTGACAAAGTGATGGCCTCCATTAGCCAATCATATTTATGGGGCCATTATAACATCTTAACACTAGAGAAGAATATGAGGCTCCATGCATCAGAAACAAGATTTGCCTCATGGTTACTCAGTGTTAGAGACGGCACCACTCCAGTGACCAATACATTGCCTCCAAAAGAGGATCACGATGGAGAAATGATATCTGTTCCGCCAGAATTCTTCATGGATAAAAGTGGGGACCCATTAACAGATATAACAACGACAACACTATCCTCAAGTAACTCCTCAGAAGAAGGCGGCCAAAAATTCACAGAGCATGTTATATTAACTCCCAGGAATGAAACAGTTGATGAGATCAATGACTACATGCTGAGTCAGATGCCCAGAGAACTAAAAGAATATCTAAGCGCAGATAGCTACGAGATAGCCGAGATAGTAGGCCGCGATTACGGTGCAATGTACCCTACTGAGTATCTGAACTCCTTAGAGTTCCAAGGTCTCCCAAGACATAAGCTTAAGCTCAAAATAGTCGTGCCAATTATGCTCATGGGGAACATAACCCAAAGAGAAGGGCTATGTAATGGGACAAGGCTAATAATCACACAACTGGGCGAGCGGGTGATTGAGGGTCAAGTGATCATAGGGATAAATACCGGACAAAAGATCCTAATACCGAGGATTATTCTTTTACCAAACAAAACAAATCACCCATTCACACTACGAAAACGACAATTCCCAGTGAGGGTTTGCTACGCGATGACGATCAACAAAAGCCAGGGGCAAAGCTTGAATACTTGCCCAGACCAGTCTTCAGTCACAGACAACTTTATGTCGCGCTTTCGAGAGTGACAACCCCACAAGGGTTACAAATATTACAAGGAGACGAGGAACAAAAAGAGAGTGCAACAAATATCGTCTACAAAGAAATTTACTGCGAACTACCCAGAAGTTAAGGTACGTAATCCTACACCAAATAATATTACAGTAAAAGGACCAAAATTGAAAACAAAGGAAACAATACTGCGTAGAAAGACACATTTCCGAACAAATACATATATCAAACTAACGTAAAATTCTATGTTATTTGCAGATTACAAGATGAAAGATCTACAAATGCGAGGACGACATCTTAACTGCATGCAGAAGGGCATCATGGCTAACAAAGGAACACAATAGCCATTAGAAAACATTCTCACGCTAAAAAAGTGTGCTTTGATGAAGAGCTCAACATTTATGTGGCTAACAGTTAAAACACTACAAACATTGAACATCTCTTAAATTAAAAACTTTATTATTTCATACTACATATATGTTTGATATGCTTTCTTCTAAAACATGACACAATAGAAAAATACACCTAAATTAAAAAACACAACAAACATAAACAATACTGTCAAACCACTCGTAACATAAACAAGCTACAAATAAAACACGGACACAAACTCCGCGCGTAACACGAACCTTTCCTAGTTAGGAATAAAACCTAAAATTTTTAGAAAAAATTGGACCTTAATAAGACTCTGGTGCAATTTAGAAAAAACACTGGTTCTTTTAATGAATGGGCCGTTACAATTTCATTGACGCGGTTCTGCGGTTTACATTTTCGCAGGTGCTATATTTTTCAATTCAATAATTTTGTGTAGAATATTTGACCGTTGACTTTTTATAGATATTAACCGCCATCCACCCGACCAATCCTACGTGGCAGTCGTAACATCCACCAAACCGATCGAAACCACTATATCATCGCCGTCCAAATCTCTATGAAGAAAGTTCTTTTCTTTTTCCATTCCTTTCTTCTCCTTTGGCTGCTGATTTTGAGAGGGAACAACAACATCTCGTTGAGATAAAACGATGCCGTATTGCGAGGTCGACGCAGAGACGACGCTTAAAAATGCAGGCGTGAAAATCTTCTACAGAACGTACGGTCATGGTCCTACCAAAGCTCTACTCATCATAGGTGCTCTTCTTCAAAATCTTGTGTGGATTCTCAATTGGGTTCTCGATTTAGATGCTCATTGTTTTTTGTTCAGGTTTAGCCGGAACCCATGAGTCGTGGGGTCCTCAGATCAAGGGATTGACGGGAACGGACATACCCAACGAAGACGATTCAGGAGCCTGCCATGGCATCCAGGTCTGCGCTTTCGACAATCGTGGTATGGGTCGAAGCTCTGTGCCTACCCACAAATCTGACTACACGTTAGTCTCTCTCTCTCTCTCTATTACCCCTAAATTTCTATTCTTGGACCACTTAGTTGTGAATTTGGTTTGACGCAGAACTACCTTAATGGCGAAAGATTCAATTAGTTTGTTGGATCATTTGGGATGGGGGAGAGCTCACATTATTGGCCACTCCATGGGTAAGTGACTTGTTCAAGCACAATGCTTATCTTCTTCTGTAGATCCTTAGAGAAAGAGCCTTACTCTATTCTTCATAAAACAGGAGGAATGATAGCTTGTAAGTTAGCTGCAATGGTGCCCCAACGTGTTCTTTCTCTCGCACTGCTTAACGTTACAGGTGGAGGTTTCCAGTGTTTCCCCAAGGTACTTGAATGAGAAACTAGACAATCTTTTATAGCATTTACCTCTTCTCATATGTCTTCAATCTCTTGGTTTCTTGTATGAAGACAAGCTCTTGTTTTTTTTTTTTTCATTATTTGTCACAAGATAATCTTTCACTTTGATTCAAACAAGAATCTGAACTTAGCCTTCTGTTTTTATGTGCCTCAGCTTGACAGGCTTACGCTTTCCATTGCGATACGTTTTTTGAAGGCAAAGACCCCTAAACAACGGGCAGCAGTTGATTTGGACACACATTATTCACAGGTGGGGGGATTTTCAGTGTGTTCGTCAATGTGCCCATTGTCTGAGAACACAATTGACATAGAACAATTGTTAATAGATTGATGATTGGAGTTTGGAACAAGGCCCTGCATTGTTGAAGGAATCTTTTGTTGTGATTTTTCTTTCATTGCATAGTCAAATGCTGTTTTCTCTTTGCGGTTGTTATGTGCCATTAGATGATCGAGTTGGCTGAGAGATCAAATCATTCGTTTTGCATAATTATGTTAGTAGTCATTTGGTAACAAAATGCAGAGTGTTGGATTACTGTTCCAGAAAAAACTCGTGACCAGTTATGCTCTAATGCTGTTTTTTAACATGCAGGATTACCTAGCAGAACGCATAGGAAATGACACAAGACGCGAAATCTTATATCAGGTTAGTATACTGGTTTCATGTGGAGGTCATATAAATGATGGTCTTAATATGTGAGAAATGCAATGCAGCAATATGTAAAAGGAATATCAGAAACTGGAATGCAGTCCAAGTGTGGGTTTGATGGCCAACTTAATGCTTGTTGGTTACATAAAATCACAAAACCTGAGATTGAACAGATCCGCTCGGCTGGATTTCTTGTCTCTGTCGTTCATGGAAGGTATGTAACATGCATGCTAGAATCAAAATCATCTCGTGAACACCGCCGTGAATGTGTTGTTCTAGTAAAGAATGTTTACCTTTACACAATAGTTAATATTTGAGTATGTGGTGGGTTATATGTAGACATGATGTGATTGCTCAGTTATGTCACGCAAGACGACTGGCACAAAGGATGTATCCTGCTGCTAGAATGGTGGATCTTCACGGGGGTCATCTTGTAAGCCACGAGAGAACAGAAGAGGTACTTCAGTCTTGCTAGTCATGTCTTAACTTCCCTGTCTCTCTTGAATTGTCTCAGTAGTTCCTTTATCCCCTTTAATCCTGTTGTAAATATTAGTCTGGATACCATATTCAGATTACCATAACCTAACAGAAAATAGAATCAGATTATTCTTAAATTTAAGGGTTTGGTTACATGATTTAATCATATACAGAGAAAGGTTGCCTAATTGGAAGAACAATTGAATGTTGTAATAACTGATCGACCGTTGTAAGCAATCACATTGTTAGTTAAACCGCGTTAGTCATGATAGCAAACTAAAAATACTTACAAGGCTTTTGAGGTATTGTAAGAATAGATGGAGCAAAGGTTTCTTGTTTTTGTTCGTATCTTTATTTCTTCAGAACCTGGAAGAAAAGGGTTTCAAATACTGTCTGGCCAATTTCAGGTTAATAAAGCTCTTCTCGAGTTAATCAAGGCATCAGAAATGAAGAAAACACAAACAGATTGGACTAACCTCACCATGGAAAACCCCAGTACAGAAAATACACAATTTTCCGTTGTTTTTTAAATTTCTTCGGAGGTTGAGTGCATAATTTGTTTGCTCTGTTACATTGTCTCAGGTTATTTAAAGAGGAGACTGGCATTTATTATAACCTCATCAGAAGGCAAGAATGCGGCCTCTCCTTCATATATCATTGTGGAAAAGTTTCATAGCTGTCTACTTTTCCTCTTCGGGCTTCTGGTATTGGCATTTGAGTATGCGAGAAGAGCTTTCAGAGTTGTAAAACCCGTCAAAGTTGGGCCTTCCCTCACATAACAACAACCCCTTCACATTTCGATCAAGTAAGCTCCCCACTGCATAATTATGTCACAATCTTGCATGTTGAAGCTTCCGTTGAGTCTTCATCTATAGAGTTTTTCATTACGGGTAATGATATTTGCAGTTCTTCAATGATCAAGCTGATGAAACAGAAATGCTAAAAGAACAAGTTTTGTTGCAAGTTCACAGAAGCTAGAGAAGGAGGGGTTGCTTTAAACATGAAAGAGAGATTTACAAACTGTTAATAATACACACACAAACAGTGTAGAGAGGATCATTACTACTATAACTAAATCAAATCAAATCAAGAGAAACCTATTTTACGAATGTAATATGTAAAGATACACCTAAATCTCAATTGAGACTTTTAAAAAAAAAGAAGGTGTTTTAATTGAAAATAGCTGAGTGTTCTTAATTGTTTCTGCATAGAAAATTTAGACTAATCATATCCACCTGCCTTAAGATCACATCAGCAGGCTTATGATTCAACTCTATAAAGGATTGGAAACAATTCACTTCCCAGATTTTGTCATGACAAAAATAACATTTACCATGTTTCTAACGTATCAAAGACAAATATGGAGCTATAAAACATTCTTCATCATAAATAAGATGACAAAAAAGAGCTAATTCTGAAACAGAGTAAGAGAAGAAGAGAGGACATGCCTGGTCTTGACTGCTTTTGTCTGAAACCCAAAAGCTTAAAGCTTTTCTGTTGCCAATGATGCAAAAACCAGAGACAGAGAGAGATTCTGGTTTATGCGCAAAGTAATATCCCTTCATGCAAAGGGAAGGAAGGAAGATATGCTCTTGGAATATACCCTTCGTGTATGTCATTGTTTACTGCAAATGTCATTTTCGTCAATCCACATAGCTTTGGGTATCAGGCCCGTTATATGCTCTGAACAAACTTGGGATTTTATATGTACATCCCTTACTATTATTTTGAGAAGTACTTTAGTTAAAACTAGATAAGTACTCGCGTGATTATGNTATGCGAGTAAAAATAAAAATATTTAGTGTCTAAAATTAATAACATGCATAATTATAGTTTATACGTTTAGATTAAATCCTCTTTAAATCATCCGTTGGCTCGTGCAAATAAATTATAGATTAAAATCTACGTTTAATTTTTCATTTATTGTATATT